>ML781211.1:1516360-1569733 GCA_009831015.1 Picea engelmannii | reverse complement strand
GGTATACAACGTCCTCTCTCATTACTATATGCTTAATCTGTTTTGCATAATATTTTACATCACTTTTGTACTTAACCATTGATTAGAAATGCATAAGTGTCCAAAACTGCAGATTTGCATTCAAGGCCTATTGCTGAAACACGAAGCTGCTACACAGTCTGAGGTCACAGATGTTGAAACACGGAGCTGCTACACAGTCTGAGGTCGTAGATGCTGAAACATGGAGCTGCTACACAGTCCGAGGTCGCAGAGGCTGAAACACGGAGCAACTACACAGTCCGAGGTCGCAAGATGCTGAAACACGGAGCTATTACACAGTCCAGAGTTGTAGATGCTGAAACACAGAAGAAACTGCCAGAACCGACGATGCTGAAACACAAGGAAGCCGCCACATTCAGCAGTCAACACAGTCAGAGCGCAATTCACATGGCTGAAACAGCTCGCGAATTGCGACGCTGAAACAACATCAGCAACGATGAGAAGAAGCTGTTACAGCAGCCATAACAACAATACCTCGTTCAGTTCCTGTAATAGCATTCGGTTGCGTGAAACTAGGACATCCTATGCTGATTTAGAAAGAAGATCCGACTTAGGATAGGATCCAGATATGTATTGTAATGATTGTATCGAAGGGATTTCCTCTTTAAATGAGAGGAAATCACCATTCGAGGGATCCAAGTTTTGATGTATTGAAGCAACTCCAGAGAAGCGGACGTGTTCTATTCTTTCAATTTGTAATGTGATATTTCGACAGATGAATATAAGACTACTTTGAGTATCCTTATCTAGCCTCTCATCCAGGGGAATATTGTGAGAAGGGAGGGCCCACCTTCATCACAAGATTCACCCATTAGTTAGAAGTGTGTTAGTATAAATTCTGTTCATACTTTGTTTAAACTATTGTTTGCTGAAACACTGTTTTAATGAATTTCGCTTTGCTGAAACACTACTGACTCTGTCTTAGTTTATTGAATGGAATTTGTAATTCTTTTTACCAACAACCTTGTGTGATGATTTTATGAGGCTAGCAGATATTTGGTTAAAGGTTCCTGCTCAGACAGAAAGGAATCAGAGCATCATACCCTCTGTATAATTTATTTACTGCTGCAAGTGTGCTAGCCAGAGATTTGGTTAAAGGATTCCTACTCAGATAGGAAGGAATCACAACACCTGGTCTTCTGTAGATTTCCTTTACCTCTGCAAGTGTGCTAGCCAGAGATTTGGTCGAAGGGTTCCTACTCAGACAGGAAGGAATCACAACACCTTGTCTTCTGTAGATTTCCTTTACCTCTGCAAGTGTGCTAGCCAGAGATTTGGTTGAAGGGTTCCTGCTTAGACAGGAAGAAATCACAACACCTGGTCTTCTGTAGATTTCCTTTACCTATGCAAGTGTGTTAACTAGGGATTAGGTTAAGGATTTCTACTCAAAAAGGAAAGAACCAAAACATCCTGTCCTCTGGAAACTTTCATTAGTGCTAGCCAGAAACCGGGTTAAGGATCCCTGCTCAGAAAGGAAGGGATCTGACTGCTCTGTTCTCTATAAACCTCAACCTCACAAGTGTGCTAAACAGAAGTAAGGCTCAAGGCTCCTGCTTAGAAAGAAAGGAACTAGGTGGCTTTGTTTTCTGTTAGATAGAGTTAATTATTTTCTGCATTGTTGTTTCCATGAAAGAGTGTTAATGCTAAAGTCTCTGTTGAGAGTAAGGGTCATGTTCTCTGATTGCAGAATAGTTGTTCTTTCCCATTGCAAGTATTAATTCAATGTAATCTAGGATTCTTAGATTGATCTTTAAAGGTTTGCAATAGGGAAGTTACTTTCCTGTGATTTAATACAAAACTTCAGTTTATTTGAGCAAGTGAGATTAGTATAAATTTCTTTACTACAACACTAAGCTGCTTTTGGAATTGAGCATATATAGTGCATGGTTATCTTTGAAATAAAAGACTTCCCTGGGTTGATAATTTATGTTTCACTTGGTTGTTTGAAATCAATTAAGCAATTATAGTGACCAACAGACGTGACTCGACAAGTGGCTATGGATGTCATATAAAAATCCAACCTCCATAAATGTGCATATACAAAATCCATCTTTTGTAAATGCACATTTACAGAAGCCAACTTGTGTATATGTATTTAATTGTTTTGTAGCAATTCTGACAAAAAACGTGGATGGTTGGATTATGCTTGATAAAAACGTATATAGTTCATATCTATATTTATAATTTACAATTTTTCATTGAATTTTATTAAATCAATAAATCAATTATGCTAACTTAGACAACATTAAGGAAATCAAGATTGGATGGCTAGTTCACATTTCAAGTAATAGTCTACATTGAGAAAATCAATGTTGGTTGGGTAGTTATAGTTGGCATGTAAAGTTTATCAAGAGCCAATGTGTAAAGTGTACACCTTATTTCTTAGTTTAATGTGTGTTCGTAGAGAATATGCAGTGTAAAAGTGTAGATGCAAATATTTGTGTTAAAATTTTAGATTGGATTCTAGTGAAAATATATGGAGTTTCATGAAAAAAGAAGAGCATTCTTCCTTTCTCTAAGGAAAACGCCAATTTCATGAGTTTTGATTTTAGGATTTTTATGTTTTAAATTTGAGTCTTGCAAGCATGAGACTGACTCGCGATAGGACAAAAGTCTGTTTTGAAATTAAAATTGAGAAAATGCCTACCCAATCCCATTGCGCTATGTTTTAGATTTAAGTCTTTCAAACAATTGAATTTCATGAATTTTGTCTTGTTTGAAGAGACTTAGTCACTCTGTCTACTAGGAAATAGTTTGTTTATTTGTGTAGTTGTTAATGAGAATAGTTTTTTCATAATTGTAAAGGGAACACTTTGTTTATTTGTGTAGATTTATTAATGAGAATAAGTTTTTCATACTTTGTAAAGGAGAAGAGGTTTATACTTTGACATATTTGTCATATTGGCCATATATTTAGGTTAAGTATACTTTTGGATGTATTTATTCATACTCATGTGTAGAAGTGTTTTTTGTTTCCACAAAAAAAAAGTGTAATTATATTCATCCGAAGAGAACCAAATTACATTTTGTAGGTGATTTTAAGAACAACCCAACCATGGGTAAAGTGATAAGAAAATAGAATCCCGAAGGGGCCCTAAAGCTGGATAATAATCCACAAAGAAATATGTAATAAAAGAGCTAGGAATAACAACATAAAAATATGGGCAGAAAGAGGACCATCACCAAAAGTTGTAGAAAGAGAAGGCCCCAAAACCCGGCGTGAAAATGAAATAGAGACAACTTCCACAAAAAATCCAAAATTACCTTGTGAGGTAAATAAGCACTTATTTTCCTCTCTTAGGGTTTTACCAAGCAATACATCTAGCATAAAATAGCAAATTTACCATGAAACATTAATAGCATAAGAATGAAATTGCATAAAATTAACTTTCTTCACCAAGAAACCATGAGATAAAACCCTAATTGCAAAAATTTGTATCCAAAATCAGAAACATGTTCCACGAGATACCTCTCCAAGACAATCACATGAATTTAGAAGGGCTAGTCACCTCAAAAGAGAGAAAATTTCAGAAGTATCTGTCACAAAGGTAAGTGATGATCCAAAATGAAAATGAGGATGACCTTTTTTATATTAGGAAACCTCGGCATAATTTGTCCACATAAGTTTTCAACAACATAAAGTAAGTGGGGTTGACCCCTTAATTATTGGTATATATACTATCCACCGGTATATATACTTAGTATATATATCGGTATATATACTAGGTATATATGTTGGTATATATACAAGTATATATATTGGTAGATATACTTAGTATATATACCAATATATATACTTAGTATATATATGAGTATATATACTAGGTATATATGTTGGTATATATACTAAGTAAATATACCTAGTATATATACTTAATATAGAATATATACAAGTATATATACTATATTAAGTATATATACTAGGTATATTTACTTAGTATATATACCAAACTTAATATAGTATATATGTCAATATATATACAAGTATATATAATTATATATGTACTTGTATATATATCGACATATATTCTAAGTATATATATTGGTATATATACTAAGTATATATATCGGTATATATATAAGTATATATACCAGTATATATTGACATATACTAGGTATATGTGTTGGTATATATACTTAGTATATATAACAATATATATACCATAGATACATATTTAGGCCTTCATAATAGTTGAGGGATGAAATCAAGGGCCTTAGGCCCTGAATGAAGATTCTCATGATCGACGGCCATGGAAGAGGCCTCTTGCCATCACTCATAACCTATGTAGAATATCTTTGGATTCCAAATAAGACTATAAGTGTGGCTGGGAGGTATTACACACCAGAGAATCTCCTCAGATCCTTCATAATAATTGGGGGATGGTCATTGTTCCTAAGGTCAAATCTTTTAAGGTCATAGTTCTCGAGGTTAGATTTCCTTAGGTCATAGCTTCTAAAGTCAAAGTTCATCAACTTACAGTTACAGTGGATGGAAAAGAAGTATTTTTGTACAATGGGTGCTCTCAGCGCTGAAACGATGATAAAGTTAAGCTCTTGTGAGCTTGTAACCAACATCTGGTTAAACATTGATGCTCCCATCCATCACCAGTGTCAATGGTAATAGGGAAAGTGCTAAGCACCCATTGGAAATCCCAGGCTTTCCAATATATAAGTGGGGCAACATTATGGATGTGATAGTACAAACTTAATTATCCTTTGCATTGATTAAATGCACTCGACAGTTTACAATGTCCATGCCATAGAAAAATCCCCGCCGAATAATATCTCTTGGCTAAAGAAATATTTGTTCATGTAGTCCTATAGCTGAATCGCATCACAAGCATATTCATACAATTCACACTATTTATTTTTTAAAATGTCATCCTCGAAAAGATTATTTTCACCCAGACATTTAAGATCTGGACTTTCCTAGAAACCCTCAATGGTCAAGTTCTCCATGTGAGATTGACATACCTCTTGATTCAAGTCTAGAACGGGGATCAAGGAGATGCTAAGCTCATCGTCTAAATCCTCTAGGAGATAAAACAGATTAATCCCCAACCTCAAAATGAGTGTTTGACACTCATGGCACCTAAACATATCTGATTTCATCGAATCATTTCTAGAGTTGGGGATAAAAAATGTGGAACATGTCGAGTCGATCTCTTCCTCTGGAATTCTCATGGCTTTACATATGAAATCCTTAATGGGATTGCATTCTTCTTCTACTTCTGCTATTTCTCCTAAAAGTGAAAAGCGGTGAAAAGGGTCAATTTCTTGGCCATTGAAGCATTTGGATCCTAGACGTCAGTAGAATCTGGTAGAGCCTCCATCTCTCAGCCATGTTTTCTAATCATCTATGAAATTATTGAAAGAAGGCTGGGAAACGCGAAAATGGAACAAAACAATGATGAAATTCAGTTGCAAAGAATAAATTATCTTCCTCCTATAACTGTTGATCTGAATAACATAGCGATAACTGTCGATCTGAATAATAGAGTAGATACGATAGGAGATGATAGTTGTATATGATAGGAGTCGATATCTCACACCCTCCCCCAACAACACATCCATCAAAATGATCGGGGTTTGAGCCAGACAATAGGAATAAGTGATTACCATGTTACAAACAAAGTCATAGGAACTTCAGTAAATGTGCATATATGGAAGAACTTTAGTAAATGTGCATATATGGTAGTCCATCCACTTCCGTATATGCACATATGTGAAAGTTCTTTTGTATATTCACATTTATGGAATCCAATGGATTCCATAAATGCGTATATATGGAAGGTGGTTTCCATAAATGCACATATATGGAATCCCTTCAATAAATGTAAATATACAAAAGTGCCAGGCTTCCATAAATTTTCATATATAGAAGCACTTCCATATATGCACATATATGGAAGTCGAATAATTTCCTATATGCACATATATGAAATCCATGTACATGGAAGGTTAACTTTCGTAAATGCACATATACAGAATCATTTACATATATGTACATATACAGAAGTCGACCACTTCTGTATATGCACACATATGGAAGGTGGATTCCAAAAATGTGCATATATGAAAACACTTCCATAAATGTGCATTTACAAATGGTAATTCAAACACTTCCACAAATGTGCATTTATCAATGGGAAGTCGACCACTTCCATAAATGCACATTTACAAACAACAACTTCTATATATGCAAATTTACGAATGATAAATTTTGTACATGTTTATTTATAGAAGCTGACGAATTCCATAAATGCACATTTACAGATGAGAACTTCCATATATGCATGCTTTTGTAAATGCACATTTATGGATTTTGGATTCCATATTTGTGCATATACAAAAGTGTGCATATAAAAAAATTGACTTCCATAAATGCACATTTATGAACGTAAGCTTCCATATATGTGCATTTACGGAATCCATCTTTCGTATATGCTCACTTCCATAAATTCACATTTATGGAAATTGGATTACATATATGCGCATATAAAAAAGAGGGAATATAGGGATGACAGAGTCCATAAATGCACATTTACAGAAGGTTGCTTCTATATATCTGTTCTTTCATAAATGAACATTTATGGAAGTTGAATTCGTTCTATCAACATATACAAGAATTTGAATTTGTTCTATCCTCATATACAAAAGTCAACTTCCATAAATATGCATTTACAAATGACATATTTCGTATATGGGAATTTATGAAGGATAATCGCTTCCATATATGCACATTTACAACTGACAAATTCCGTATATGAGCATTTATAGAAGTTGGCTTCCATATATGTGTGGTTTTGTAAATGCATATTTGTGGAAGTTGGATTTCATATATGCACATATATAGAAGAACATATATATGGAATTTGACTTCTATAAATACAAATTCATGAACGATAGGTTATGTATATGTGTATTTCGGAAGATGACCACTTCTATATATCCACATTTACGGAAGTTACATATACAAAAGTGCACACATATTGAAGACACCTTCCATGAATGCACATATATAGAATTTGTCATCAATAAATGTACATTTATGGAAAGTAAATTCCCTCCTCCTCTACCCCCCTTTCCCTCCCTTCCATATATAGACGACAGATTTCGCATATGCGGATTTATGGAAGGCGACTTCTGTATATGCATGCTTCCGTAAATGCACTTTTATGAAGGATAATTTTATATATGCATGCTTCTGTAAATGCACTTTTATGGAAGTTGGATTCAGTATATGTGCATATACTAAATAATGCATATAAATAAGCTAAATCCCATAAATTTGCATTTACGAACGACATATTTCGTATATGTGCATTTACAAAAGTTGATCGCTTTTGTATATGTGCATTTATAGAAGCTCACATATACAGAAACCACATTTTGTAAACTTGCATATACGAAATATGTCGTCTGTAAATGTACATTTATGGATGTTGGATTCCCTTCCCCTCTTCTTTCTTTCCCTTCCTCCCTTCTGTATCAGGGTGAAAGATTATGAATATATGCACTTATGAAAGGAGGCTTTCGTATATGAGTTCTTCTGTAAATGCACATTTATGGAAGTTCAATTCAGTATATGTGCATATACGGAAGCGTGTATATACGAAAGATGACTTCCATAAATGTGCATTTATGAATGACAAATTTTGCATATATGCATTTACTGACTTCAGCTTCCTTATATGTGTTCTTCCTTAAATGCACATTTATGGAATTCGGATTTTGTATATGCGCATATATAGAAGCGCACATATAAATAAGTCAATTTCCATAAGTGTACATTTATGTATGAAAACTTCCATATGTGCGCATTTATGGAAGCTCTCATCTACAAATGCACATATATAGAAGTTTTCAGCTTCCTTAAATGCGTATATGCATAACATGTCATTCGTAAATGCATATTTATGGAAGTTAACTTTTGTATATGCGTGCCTCTGTATATGCACATACACGAAATGCAACTTCCATACATGTGGATTTACGAAAGTGTGCATATATGGAAGTTGGCTTCTGTAAATGTACATATACATTATTTGTCATTAGTAAATGCACACTTCTAGAAGTCATATTATGCATATGCATGCTTCTCTGTATATAAGCATATACTGAATCCAACTTCCATAAATATGCATTTATAGAAGCACGCATATATGGAAGTTACCTTCCGTAAATGCTCATGTACAGAATCTGTTTTTCATAAATGTGCATTTATGGAAGTCGACATTCCTCCCCTTCTATCCCCCTTTCCTTTACTCCCTTCTATATACAGATGATGGATTCCATATATGCACATTTACGAAAGGAAAACTCCATATATGCATGCTTTCATAAATGCGTATTTATGGGAGTTCGATTTTGTATATGTGTATATATAGAAGTGCGCATATATGGAAACCGACTTCCATAAATGTTCATTTATGAATGAAATATTTCTTATATGTGCATTTACGAAAGTATTCATCTGCAAATGCACATATACAAAACTGGTCATCTTTCGTAAATGTGCATAAATGAAACCTGTTGTTCATAAATACATATTTATGGAAATCGACTTCCATATATGTGTTCTTCTATATATGTTCATATACAAAATACAACCTCTATAAATGTTCATTTATGGAAGCGTGCATCTATGGAAGTCAGCTTCCATAAATGTGGATATACAAAATTTGTTGTCTATAAATGCACATATACAGAAGCGACCGAATTTCGTAAATATGCATATATGGTATCTATCGTTTGTAAATTCACACTTATGGAAGTCGGCTTCATGTATGCACATATATGGAACTGCTTCCATATATGGAAGTCGACTTCCGTATATAGAATTCTGCTTTTGTATATGCGCATATATGGAAGCGCTTCCATATATGAGCTTTTTCCAAAATCGACCACTTCCATATATGAACATTTATGGAAGGCTTCAACAAATGTGCATTTACAGAAGACACCTTCCATATACGTGAATTTACTAAAGCCACCTTTTGTATATGTGACTTTTTTATATGCATATATACATAAGTGGTCGGGTTCCGTATAAGAGCATATACATAAGTGCTTCCATATAAGAGGATTTAGAGAATCCACCTTATGTATATGTGCATATATGGAAGTTTTTTTCTTATGTATTTGTTCATATATGGAATTTCTTCCATATATGCTTCTTTGGAGGAGACATGGAGTTAGAGGGAGATAGGGAAAGACAGGTAAATAAAGAGAGGGTAAGGGAGAGAGGGAAAAGGAGAGAGAGGGGAAGGAGAGAGGGAAAAGGAGAGAGAGAGGAGGGAGAGGGAGAGGGAGAGAGTGTGTGAGAGAGAAACAAAGGGAATGGAGGACAAAGGGAGGGACAGAGAGTGTGGTAGTGGGGCAGTGAGGGATGGAGGGTGATAGAAAGAGAAAGGGAGGATTGGAGAGAGAGAGAGAGAGAGAGGGGAGAGAGAGAGAAAAATAGGAGGAGATAAAAAAATGAGTGAGAGAGAGAGGGGGGGAGAGAGGGGTAGAGTGAGAGAGAGGGATAGGGAGAGAGAGAAGTTTGGAGGGAGAGAGAGAAATGCAGAAGGAGGAGGAGATAGGGGTATATGAATGTGAGAGAGAGAGAGATGCAAGGGGGAAGAGAGGGGGAGAGAGAGGGGAAGGGAGAGAAAGAGGGAAAAAGGGAAGGAAAGAGAAAGTTGGAGAGAAAGACAGAGAGTGGGGGTGTGAGAGGGGAGAGGGTGGGACAAGGATAGAATTGATAGAGAGATAGATATATATAGCGAGGGGGGAGAGTGGAGGGGGAGAGAGTGAGGGAGAGATAAAAGGGTGAGTATTGAGGGAGGGGACGAGGGAGTGAGGGGAGAGAGAGAATTAGAGGATGGGAGAGGGAAGAAGGTATAGAGAATACATATATAGTGAGTGGGGTATAGAGAGAGAGGGATAGAGAATGGGGTAACAATGGGGGAGAGAGAGGGAAAGAGGGAGACGATAATAGTGACAAAGTGGGGGAAGGGAGAAAGGGAAAGGGAGAGAGAGGGGGTAAAAAAATGACCAATCAAAAGGGAGAGAGTGGTTGGAGAGAGAGAGGAAGATAAAGGGAGGGAGGGAAAGGGGGTGAAAGCGGGATGAAAAGTAAGAGGGGGGGAGAAGGGGCGAGAGAGAGAGAGAGAGAGAGATTATTTATTTTAGTAGGAACATGTGCGCACTCATGTTGCTAATAACATGTGCATGCTTTAGGAACATGTGCGCATTCCTAAAGCACGCACACATTATTTTAATTTCTATTTGTTTTAGGAAAATGTGGGTGTTCCTGAACATGTATTTCTTAGGAACGCACTCTGATTCTTGGGATAATTCATGCATGGATCGATGAGTGAATATTCAAGGTTTGTCTAACCTATCACATCAGGAACACATACACATTCCTAGCAACATGAACACTTTCATGAAAGTGCGCAATCCTTCTCACCCCATTTCCACTTTATCATCCACCAACTTCGTGCACTCACCCCTATGTTTTACAAACCCAATATCCACAGTCGAAACAACATGACCATCATAATGTGACAAGACCACCCTCTAGTTGTGGTCATTTTAATTCATTGTGAAATGTTACAATGTGACATAACCCACTTATATTCCTTATGAATGCTGCAATATGATCTATGCCTCTTTTATATCTTATGAAATGTCAAAATATTCATTATGAAACATTAGAATGTAACATAAAACTCATTTATTCTTTGTTGAACATCACAATGTGATGCAAACAACTTTTATTCTCTAAAAAAACATTCATTATTGTTTCCTAATTTAATTAATCTTGAATGAGATCAGGGTAAAATCATGAAGCTGGGTAACACTTTTGCTTATTTTATGACAAAAAAAATAGTATTTTCACAAGTTCTTCAACTTCTGGCATACAAAAGTATTTTTTTTATTTAGAATTTCACTTTACAGTAAAAACAAAACTTGTAAATAAATTTGTTATCTTTGCAATGACTATTTTTTAATTTTTTTTTATCAAGATTTGATATGTCAATTTGACAATTGTTTAACAGTATGTTCGTTAAATATGAAATGAATGATAATCAGTTATTGTTTTCCACAACAATGTAACTGTTATTAAAATTATGTTTTTAAGAAATGAAATATACAGCAACAATCTGCAGAGACTCTATTTTATTATGACTATAATTTTGAATCTAATGGATGAATATTATAATTTCTAGAATTTTTTTAAGTTGTCCAAGTTGAAAACGTTGCATATTTTAAACACGTGTTTTTCTACAACATGTATCTATCTTAATTTTTACTTAAAAGTAAAATCTAAAAATACCCTTTTGACGAGAGCATTTTAACAATTATGAATATAATTTTTCCATAATTTTCCGTTGTGTGTTTTTAGAGATACGGTTTTTTTCATTTCACCGAATCATAATCTCACCTAAAAATATTATGCAGTGATTTTTTTATAAAATTAAATAAAATTAGATAAAAATAATGAAAATGAAAACAAATTATACCCAATGAAAGTAGATTCAATTTTAAAAATGTTGGTATCAATTCTCAAACTAAATTCTGAGTATTTGTAGGAGTCCGCTACCTCCAAGTATGAAGTAAGATGGAGAGAATTTGCAGTTTCCTGCAAACAGTCCCATTTTCAAGTTTTCGGCTGAAATATTCTTTCGGCCGAAACCTAGTTTTTAACGGAATCTGTTAAAAATAAATGTTTCGGCCGAAAAGTATTTCAGCCGAAATATTCTTACCACGGGAAAATAATTCATCCAAAAAACATTGTACACGAATTTTGAGGGCACCGTTAAATTTGACGTGAAAATTTTCGACCAAAAAATATTTCGGCCGAAAGTAACATTTGTTCGGCCGAAAAATTGCCGCTAGAAATTTTGGAGACCCGATTGTCACGAAAGTGTTACCCAGATTCATGATTTTACCCGATCACTAATAATGAATTAATAAATATTAGTAAAAATAAATAATCATTCGTTAACATTAGTCAATATGAGGCAAGATTAGCTAATGTACTCAACATTGGTCGCTTAATTCTCAACATTAGTTAACATTGGTCATATTAATTAATATTAGTCAAATTAATCAATATTAAACTTAGTTAACTTTGAAGCATTAATCAACATTAATCAACATATCAACGAAATCAATTATTAGTCAACTAGGTCAACATTACTCAAGAATAGTCAATATTGATCAACATAAGTTGCAATAGTCAATATTAGTTAACTTAGTTAGCATTAGTTAAACATGATATTAAAGACCGATATAATCGTGTATTCTTTACCATAAGCACAATGGGACATAATTCTCTTTTATTCCTTTTGAAATGTCAAAATGTGACATAACAATCCTTTACTCCTTGTTTAATGTCGCACTAAGAGATAACCATTTTTTATTCCCTTTGAAATATTGTAATCTAACATAACCCACCTTTATTCCTTATCAAGAATCCAAATTCAATAAAACCTTAATCAACCCCTAATATTATCTAATTATTCCTAATTAAAACTAATTAATTAGAATCTTATTTAGTCTAAATTAATATCATCATTGGCATCACCACCACCACCATCATTATTATTATTATTTTATTGTCACTATTAATAATTAAATTTAATGAATTTATTCAATCATAGTCAATCATATGCAACTTCTACATAAGTACACATAGTTAACTTGGTCAACCATGTTCATGGTCAACTTAACCATGATCATAGTTAACCATGGTCAACCATGACCATGTACATTGACTTAACATGGTCATGGTAGACGATGGTCATCATAAGCGCCATTATTATTATTATTATTATTATTATTATTATAACATTTAAATTTCAAGTATATTAAGCCTTCCTTTATGCGCTCTGCCCAAGATGTCAATTGCACAACCACATAGAAACATTTCCAATCTACATCCAACAACATGTATATCAAGCACATTTTATGTGCATGAGCACATAAAATTACATAAATGTGTTTGATATGTTGATTGACATATATCGAGTAGATTTCAATGTGGTTGTTTTATTTATAATTATTACCTACATGGTGTTTAAAATATAATGCATCTATAAGGTTATCTAGTTACATGTCTACCTTGGTCATTTTCACAATAAATAGTGAAAAGGTGGAGTAAGATGCATCCTCCATTAGCATATTTCTATTGTAAACTTTTTTGAATGTTAAATATATCATTAATGCTACTTGTGATACTCCATATAGAGATACTAGGCGGGCCTATGAAGATGGAAGAATTATAAATGTCATAGTAAATATACAAACACAACAATGGATAATACTATATCCATGAAAAGCAAAATAACAATAATGTTGAGCTTACATTCCTTATGAGAAAGGACTATGAACATAAGTGAAAATAAATATGGCACAAAGAGAAGGAAAATATATAAAAAAATGTTGATAAAAATAAATTGTAAAGCCATTTCTTATTTGAGATTATCTTGAATTTATACAAAATTGGCACAAACCTACCACTCCAAAATTCTATACTGGTATAAAGTAGTGACTTTAAACATATTATGTTGGAAGAATACTTAGCTAACTAATTATTCTAAATCTATTCTTCTTGACTAAAAATCATAACAAACACTTTCTAAAATCTTGAACTTACTAACCAACTTAGCATAAAATCTTCTATCTCTAATTACAATATTTGATAACTATATATAATTAAATCAAACATTTTATGACTTACAATAAAAATCTTTCTCTATTAACTTTAGACATTAACAATATGTTCGGTTGATTAATCATGTAAATATTTAGAGGAACAAATTGAAAATGTTATAAACTTATTATTCATTATGGGTTAGAATGCCTTGAAGTATAAACATCATAAATTAACCATTCAAAATAGAATGTTAGTATATCTAGAGAATGAAAGATTAATTTTAGGCTAAATATAAAATTGTTTGAAGTAGAAAAAAACTATACAAAATATACAAAACACATCAGTATTATATTACCACATACAAACCCTCAACAAAACTATGGTGATCTTGGAAATCTTTTCTTAATGCATTTTGAACACACCAACAAAATTTTAAGGAATTGCAAGCCATCATTACCCTCTTAAGGTCCGATAGAACAAATTTGTCTTAGTGGATGTTAATCATCATCATCATCGTCATCATATTAAAACAAACCAATTAAATGACTATCACTTTTTAAGTCATAATAATCCTCTTCATGGACATTAAAAAAATACAATAAAAAAAATCATATAACAATCATCCTCATCATAATATTAAAAAAAAAAAAAATACAAAATGAAAAGATCATTTTTTTAATTAATATTTTTTAATATTAATAAAAATAATAATGATGATGTTGGAAATAAAAGAGTAGGTAAAGAAATAAATTACAAGAACACATAATATTATTAATATGGTATGGAATGTTTGCCTCATTTATTTTTCTTATAAATATCACATTTGAAATCATTTCATAACATTTTTTATATTGAATTATTGTTTTAAAAGTCAAAATCTAAATTTTGAAGAATATGTATATTTTAAAATAGTGTAGATTAATTAAGTATATTATAACATTCTGTTTGTGTTTTTTAAATCTTTGTTATTAGTTTAGTATACAAATTAAGTATACTATAACATTTCATTCATATGTTTTTTAAAACTTTATGTGTTTTTTAAATCTTTGTTTTTTTTAATATAGTCTTAGTGGGCCTAATGGTTAAGAACATGTGTTTCCTCTTAAGAGGTCACAAGTTCAAATCCAAAGGGGGGTAGGGTATGTATACCTCCGTAGACTTTACTTGTTAAAAATAGATTATTATTATTATTATTGTAGTGTCCATTAATTAAGTATATTGTAACATTTCATTCATATGTTTTTTAAATATTTATTATCAATTTATTAAGATTAATAATACACTCTTAAAATTAACAATATTTCCAAAAAGTTTCTTATTAAGCATTCACTATTATTTTTTTCAATTGTTGTAGAAATTTTATGTGAAGTTCCGGGTGATCTTCCCCTTATCTATTTGAACTCCATGGTGTATTAATTATTTTTAGAGATGCTCTTCCCCTTATCTATTTGAATTCCATGGTGTATTAATTATTTTTAGAGATGCTCTTCCCCATGTGTATTTGATGTAGGAGGTGGTTGTTCCCCTATCTTATTATTCAATGAATTCCACAATTATATGCACCACAATCTAGTCAGTTTTCTTTCCTTCTCCTCATCTCTGTAACTATTTCTTAAGCATTTCAAATTTATTGGAACACAAAAACTCCCAACACTCTTCCCATTTCCACTGCTGTGATTCGAACTGTCACTCAAAAAACTATTGTATTAGGTAGTTCAAAACTTCCACGTCTCATGGCAACTTTCTTTCCAATGAAGCACTAGTTTAAATTTGAAATTTTGTCCAATGAAGTGCCAGTTTAAATGAAATTTGAAATTTTCAATTCTTTCGCACTAGTTTAAATTTCAAATTTTGCATTTTTAATTGCATCAGAGTGATGGTTGTTGATGGTTTACCAGAGGTCTCATCAAGTCAATACTGCCATTAATACGATGTACCTTAACTCGTCGGAGATCTAGTCATTGGCATCGATAGGATGCTAGATGGAGAATGCATGCATGGTATGCACTGACGGATGCAGGACTGTTGGACCATGCAACAGCCCACTGCATGGTCCATGCAAGATGACCGATATGAAGAAAGAGAACTAATTCAACATTCTGAAAATAGGGTTACAAGGCACCGTCGAGATTGTTCCCGAAGTAGTTTTTTTTTAAATTTATCAAAAAATAATAATGCCTATTACATATTTCTGGAAATTTAAATGTGCTTTTCATATATACTAAGATTGGGGCTCATGTGGACCATAAAAGAAATAAGTTCAAGAAATAGGACTGTAGAAAGAAGAAGTGGGCGACGGTAGAGATCAAGACCTGAAAAGAAGGAATTGGAAGTTATCAGTCATTGGTTAGACATTTCTATTTAAATATGTGGAAAAACTGGATTGATAAAGAAAGAAAGATGTGATCAGTATAGAATTACTATGATGGTATATATTTATCCCTTTTCTATTTGATTGTTGATTTCTTTTTATTGCTCTCATCGATGACCACTAGAATCGTGCCAACCGCTTGTTGCCCTTCGTCGATGAGCTTGTTGATTTCCCTTTGGAGCCATTCTTCAATGTAGCTTCTCATGGGGGCCATGTTCATCTCATCCCAAGTTTTTATGTTGAAAATTTTGTTTTCTAATTCACTTAGATCGATAGAAATATTACGCAAAGCCTGTTCAATTTCTTCATTGTGTGCCAAATATTTCACTAGCCAGTTGTCCAGGTCATCTTGACCATATTCAAGGATGCCGTAAAAAGTTTCTAAAGACAACCCCTTTAAAATATCAACTTATTCATCGAAGGATTGATTGGTTAAGAAGAAGGACTCGAGGATTAAGTTGGGGTCTTGGACCTCATTGGTACTTCCCACTAAGTCTATTTCGGTCATCTTTCTAAGTAATTCTTCTTTCTCTAATATGGCTTGTTCATATGATTCGATAATGAGGTGTAGGTTTTTAGCTTTCTCTTTCCAGCATGCTTTGAATTGTTTGATCCGGTTTGGGGAGGGGATATCTTCTTTTCTTCTTCTCAGATCTGACATGTTGGTGACATGGTTTCCAAAAGGGATGACTGTCTCTAGATAGAAACATTCTTCATTTTTTAAATCCTCCTGCAAATGTTCGTGCAAATAATGTGCCCTCATTCCAAGGGAAGCTATATTTTTTGATGTTTCCCAGGCTTGAGTAATTAGCTCCATTATTTTCTTGATATTGTTCTCCACATAGCCTCTACATAATGTGAGGAGGTTGGAGGATCCATTTAACTTGGATGTAGGGGTTACATGCACAAGTTTTGCTAAAGGACTGGCAAGCAATGGGATAGGAATCAAAGATTCCTCCAATTCCTTGATTCGGTCATTCAGTCTGGCACTCGCCACTTCAATACCTCCAATAGAATCATCAAGAGCATCTATCGTTTCTTGGTGAAGTCGAGAGATTTGGGATGGATACATGTTCCTAAGGTTAATATCTGAATGATATTTTCCTTTCTTATTTCTTACATCTCTCTTTTCAATAATTAATTTTTTAGATTGGTTTTCAAAAACAACACTCTGGAATACGAAGGATTCATCTTCGTAAAAAATCTTTGTCTCGGTTATTTCCATTATGGAACTATGGTGGATTTTGGTCACAGGCTGATCAATGTTACAGAATATGTTATCCAGATCAGTCTCAAGTTCCATATCCTCACTTTCAGTTTCAGGCTCTTTTGCTTTCCCTACAACATTTTTTCTCTTCTTCCTCATGGGAAGCTTGTGAGAACTATCAATTTTACTACAAGGAGGGTTCTTATCTCCTCCTTTGTTTGAATAATTATGGGTTTCTTTCTTACTGGGGTGGGTCATTGGATCAATGCTTCATGATGTCGTGCTCTTGGGAGTGCTAGTCAGTGATTGGACACTCTTCTCATCGGGGCCTTTTCCCTATTTTTTGTACAATTCAGTTGTTCTTTGTAATGTCTCTATGTCGCCATCGTGAGGAGAAGGAGTGTTGTCATCATTCTCTTTGTCTTTTTTTAGGCGTGTATGGGTAAAAGAGTTGCTAAAGCCAACTGCTAGTAAATTTTCTAGAAAAATCTCATTAGGGTCGAACCCTCTTAGCCTTTCATCACATCTTAGGTTCATGTTGTTGAAATGGCCTACGAATTCGTCAATCTTGTTGATGTTCCTAAACACGAATTTGTTGACTTTCCAAGGAAGAGGAATGAAATGATTTTTTCTCATCTCATGGAAAAAATTCATCCATTAGGTGTATTGCCTTGATATTTCTGTAAGAAACATCTTGTCCATGATCTGACATGGAAGGAAAGCAAGATTCTCCTTGGAGCCAAAAATCATTATTACACTGTAATTTTCCATTTGTTCAAGTGTCCCCTTCCTATCCAAAAACTTGTTTTCCTGGTCATACATCTGGGGAGCATCCTTTCCTAACAATAAGTCTTTGAAAACTGAGACAAAGTCATTAAAAAATCCATAAAAACAATGGGAGGCATTGTTCCTGCACAAGGCTTGGTACCAGAAGGTTACTGGGTCGAATTCATTATTTACCTTCTTGGACAGAGACAATTTTAGAAATGGGCAACAATGCACTGTCGCAGAAACCAAGTAGGATGACATATAAAATTTCTTCTCTTCTTTGAATCGTGACAATTGCGAACAAATTTAAATGGAAATTAGCTTCCCCCAATAAAAAATGGGTTGTTCCTTGACTGTAAAATACAAAATATAAAGAACCATGTAGGAAATACTTGTTGTGGATTCCTGTCCTCTTATTCTTGTAAACAACTAAGCAATTTCCCATAATGGTTTCTAAAAGAACTAACTTCCAACTTTGTGATATCTTCAGGAACTATTGTCAGGTCTTCTAGGAACTCGGGTAAGAGGTCCAACACGTTATCATTCTTTTTTAGGAATTGCTTGTAGTATTGTCCTCTGAAGGTCAATATTGGCTCCAACAATCTTAACATCTTGCAAAAGACTTGAGGTGACAAAGAAATAGGAGAGTGGTCCTGCAGTGGAATAATGCTTTGGCTTGAAATATATTTTTCGGTGCACCAAGAGACGACCTCCTTATAGTCAAAAAATTTAGGGATGCAGCCTGCACGAGCAATTCCATAGGTCCAAATTACTTTGTTCTGGGAGGAACAAGATGAATAGTAAGAGTATTCCCTAGACCACTGGAAGTTCTAGTTCTCATGCCCAAAGCTGTTCATTGTATCTCCACATAACTACTTTCGAGCTACTGCCATAAGTTTACGAGAATGTTTGTTTGGTCGAGATGATCTTTGAAATGAACAATTGGAAGGGATAATATAACCCTGTGGACATCTTGGTCCAATGCGCATGAATGGGATATCTCCTTGAACCTTTCACTCATTAATGACAATCTCGATGATTTTTGCATGATAAGATGTTAACATTAAAGACTGGTAATTGCATACTTAAAAGTGCGAAGGTGGCGGGTACGACAAAGAACAATTAAGGATTGGAGATTTCGTGAACCCGCCAACCCGACGACCCGCAAAAGACATTCCATGATTTTTGAGATGAACAATTGGAAGGGATAATATAACCCTCTGAAAATATTGGTTTAATGTCTATTAATGGGAGATCTCCTTGAGTGTTTCGCTCATTAATGACAATCTTTGTGGTTCCTACATGGTGATTTGTTAGCATTAAATCTTACTAATTGCAAATTTAGAAAGAAGTATGAAGGTGGAAGGGATGGGGAACAGAAATTAAGGAATGGATAATTATCGAAAGTGGTCGGTCGGGCTTCAAAATAGGGTTACAAGGTATAACTAGGAGAGGTGTGGGCCCCACGATCAAATTGTATGTCTCAGAAGTTTTGAATGAAAAATGTGAAACACGGAAGAGGGCATCATCGGGTAGTCCAATGGTCAATTTGTATATCGCGGAACTCCAGGTACTATTTGCAGGTCACAGAACATTGGAAGCGCAATCGTGAGCCCGCATGTCTGGGAACCCACAATCGAAAAAGTGGATAAGTATGGAATAAGGAAACGGTAGGTTAGACTCGTTTTCGCTAATATATTGAAATTTGTAATAGATATCCCATTACCTAGAAAGATCTTTTCTGCATGTTTATGGACAAGTTGTGTAGCGATAGTCAATGTGACTATCTTGTCGAGCCTTTTGCTTATTAATGACGATATTTATGGTTGTTTCATGATGAACTGTTAGCATTAAACCTTAGTTTTTGCATACTTGGAAAGAAGTGCGAAGGTGGCGGGAACAAGAAATAATGACTAGGAATTGGAGATTTCATGAACACGCCAACTCGAGGATCCACGAAAGAGATTCCAAGAAATGGGCAAGTATGGAAAGCGGTCAGATGAGCTTCAAACTAGGGTTACAAGGGTTCCCCAGGAGACGTGACGCCCCCTACGGTCAAATTGTATGTCTCAGAACTTTTGAGTAAAAAATGTGTAACATAGAAGAGGGGATGATCTGGGAGTCTCACAATCAATTTGCATATCGTGGAACTATGGAAGGTCTCCTCGAGCCTTCTGCTCATTAATGGAAATCTTCACGGTTCCTGCATGACAACTTGTTAGCATTAAATATTACTAATTGCATATTCATAAAGAAGTACTAAGGTGGTGGGGACAGGGAACAACAATTAAGGAATGGTTAATTAATGAAAGAATTCAGTTGGGCTTCATAATAGGGTTACAGCATATAACGAGAAGAGATGAGGGCCTGGTGGTCAAATTGTATGTGTTAGAAGTTTTGAGTGCAAAACGCGTAACACGGAAGAGGGCATGATGGGGCATTCCAGTGGTCAATTTTTATATCGTGGAACTCCAAGTATTGTTTGCAAGTCATGGAACATTGGAAACACAATCTTGAGCCCACCTATCTAGGAACCCGCAATGGAAAAAGTGGCCAAGTATGGAATAGGGAAACGGTAGTTCAGATTCATCTTTTCTAATATATTGAAATTTGTAATAGATATCGCATTACCTGGAAAGATCTTTTCTGCATGTTTCTGGACAAGTTGTGTAGGGATAGTCAATGTGACTGTCTCCTGGAGCCTTTTTCTTGTTAATGACGATCTTTACAGTTGTTGCATGATGAACTGTTAGCATTAAACCTTGGTTGTTTCATATTTTGAAAGAAGTACGAAGGTGGCGGGCATAGGAAACATTGAATAGGAATTGGTAATTTCGTGAACCTGCCAACCCGAGGATCCGAAATAGGGTGACAAGGGTTCCCTAGGAGATGTGAGTCCCATATGGTCAAATTGTATGGCTTGGTAATTTTGAGTGAAAAATGTGTAACATAGAAGAGGGGATGATGTGGGAGTCTGGCAGCCAATTTGTATATCGCAGAGGTCCAAATGTTGTTTGTAGGTCATAGAACAATGGAAGTGCAATATAGAGCCCACTTTCCTGGGAATTTGTGATTGGAAAAGTGGCTACGTATGGAATGGGGAAACAGTTGGTCAGAGTCATGATATAAAATCATGAGTAGAAATGTGAACTCGTGAGGCCGCCAACCCGCGTAGTTAGACATTTTCGGAAAAATGATTAAGTAACCAGAAAGAGAAAGTAGAGGGGAAAAATAAAGGGGAATTTGGTTAAATATAGAAGAGGGAAAAGAAGGGGATAAAAGATATTGGGAAAATAGAAAAGTGAAGGGCAGTTTTTGTAAGTGGGAATTGGTCTCAAACAAGCCCCATTGTTGGAAAATAATCATTTTCTAGTCATAATATTCATCTTTGTTGATTCGATAATAGGGAGGTTGATTTCTTAGATTGTGCTATTGGTCATTTCAGGCAACTTGGGTGTTGCGTGGAAGCTTAGTCCCTGCCAAGAAGATTTGGAAATGGATATGATAGTTGGCACCTTATAATTATTGATGATGATGATTACTGGAAGATGGGCAGAGACGAGGAATATTGTTAAAAAATTAGAAATTAACAATATGGTAAGTAAAGGGAAATTAGAATAGATCTTTAACAATAAGCATACGAAAGTTGAAATATGTAAAATTAAATGAGAATTAAAGAAAAAAATTAAATATTAAAAAGTTATGTTCAATTGTTTTTTAGAAATGAAATGATATAAAAAAATTAAATATTAAAACCTATGTTGAGATTTCATTGAATAATAATTTAAGATATAACTTATATCTTAAATTACAATTATTATAAAAGAATCTACCCAGAAATACATGGCAGGAATAAAGTAATTTATATGAAATATAATATTCCCATAAAGTAATATGAAACATAACATGTGAAGAAGATATCTGATAATATAATCTCATGTAAATCGCGGTTTAATGCATTTTAATGGGAGATGTCCTCGATGTTTTCTCTTATTCATGCCAATATTTTCGAACCTGTGTGGTGAGTTGTCACTAATCAAAGAATAATTAATGTGCATTGGGAAGGGTTCAAAGGTGGTGGGGATGGAAGGGAGCGATAAATGATTTGAAACTTTTAGTGACCCAGGTATAGTGAAGCTTGCGAGTTGGAGGAGCTCAGGGTGGAATTATAGATCATGGAATTTTTTGGTGCAAGATATATATCATGGAACACGGGGAATGACAGTTTGATAACACCAACCCAGGAACTAGTGGTCATAAAATTGGCTACGTATGGAAAGAAACGACGATCAATCGAACTCCCGTAAATGGTAGTTTAATGCGTGTTAATGGGAGATGTTCTCGATGTTTTTTCTTATTAATGCCAATGTTTTCATACCAGTGTGTTGGGTTTTCACTAGTAAAAACATAATTAATGTGCATTGGGAAGGGCATGAAGGTGGTGGGGATGGAAGGGAGCGATAGATTCTTTGAAACTTTTGTGAACCTGGGTAGAGTGAAGCTTGTGAATTCGAGGAATCCAGTTTGGAATTGTAGATCACAAAAGTTTTGGGTGCAAGATGTATATCACGGAACAAGGGGCATGAGAGTTTGATAGCGCCAACCTCAGAAACTGCAGCCATAAAATTGGCTAAGTATGGAAAGGAACGACGGTCGATCGGACTCATGATGTGAGGATATAGATGGAGATGAGGACCTATCAATCTGCCAACCCGGGAACCCGCAATCATATAAACGAGACTTAGTATAGAACCAGAAAGGGATAATAGAGGGGAATAAGAAAAGGGAAAAAGGGGTAAGTATCTCACACAACAACATCTATTGTTTGTTTATTAATGTCAATATTTTTGAACCTATGTGGTGATTTGTCACTAGTAAAATCATAATGAATGTGCATTGAGAAGGGTGCAAATGTGGTGGGGATGGAAGGGAGCGATAAATGGTTTGAAAATTTTGTGAACCCATGTATAGTGAATCTTGCGAGTTGGAGGAGTTTGGGTCGAATTTTAGATCACTGAATTTTTGGGTGCAAGATGTATATGACGAAACACGTGGCATAAGAGTTCGATAGGGCTAACATGGGACCCCATGGTCAGATAATTGGCTAAGTATTGAAAGGGATGGCAGTCGTTCTAGCTCATGATGTGAAGATATAGATGGAGATAAGCATCTTCCAGTGTGCCAAACTAGGAACTTGCGATCATAGAAATGTGACTAAGTATATAAATAGAAAGGGATAATAGAGGGGAAGAAGACAAGGGAAAACCAAGTAATTATAGAGGAGGGAAAAGAAATGGATAAACGAACATTTAGTCTCAGCTATGTAATATACTTGGAGGTCGACAAAGTCAGGTTCAAGTTTAAAGAGATTTTTTTTATATTTATTTGAATAGTATTCATATTAATTTATCTTAATAGATTATCTGTGGTCCAAATGTAAACCATGTTCCAATTTGTAATGTGTTTTCAGCTCGAAAATTTTGCTCAAACCCATAAGAAAGAGACAAAAAAATACATGACATAACATTTTTATATGAAAGCATATTCTCAAGTATAAGAAGTTGTAATATATGCACAATATTAAACAAGAACATGAAGTTGACACCTGAATTGCTATGTTGAAATAGATTCATTCATTGACTCTATTTCTGGGGGCTCGAGGAATGAAGGCAGGAAGAGCCTACCCATTTATTTCTTAAGTATAGGGTGGGCACCACATAGCTATGTCCATTCACAAATTATTCTTCCATGTAAAATGTAAGGAGAGAATAGAGTATATTTTATTTCAATCGAAGTACTGGGCAGGGGAAAAAAGAGTATCATGCATTTTTAACTATGGATCAAAGCGCATCTTAAATTGTTTTAGAAAGAGGTTGAATTCATCTATCAATAGTTGTACAAGAAAATGAGTCATTTCCAAAAATATATATACAAAATTCAAAAAAACAATATTAAACATTGGAAAATAGCATACAACAACCTTAAATATTTTATATTCAGATAAATTGGGTTACAAAATACAGTTGAGATTATTTCCCAAAATATCTCTCTTGGAATTTGTAAAAAAATATAAAGTTCAACACATATTCTCTGAAATTTAAATGTGTTTTCCATAATGACTGGGATTGGGGCTCCTGCGGACCATAAAGAAAATATGTACAAGAATCAAGCTTGTAGAAAGAAGAAAGTTGAGGATGGAAGACAATAAGACCTTGAAAGAAGAAAGACAAAATTGTTAGTCCTCAGTTAAACCTTTCTATTTAAAGACGTAGAGTAACTGCATGAACACATTGACAAAGACAAAAGAATGTGATCAGTATGAACTTACTATGATGGTATCCCATGCCTTTTCATTTTCTTACTGATGTCATTTTATGGATTTCCTCGATGGTCATGGGAACCATCTGAAGCATCCTTTTCCCTTCATTAGCAATCTTGTCAACAACCTTTTTGAATCACTCCTCGATGTAGCTCCTCATGGGCGCCATGTTGATTTCATGGTGTATTTTTATACTGAATAATTCACTTTCCAAGTCCATTAGATCAATAGAGAGGTTGTGCAATGCTTCCTCAATATCTTGGTTTTTAATTGAATAATCAACTAGCAAGTTTTTCACGCCATCTTCACCATATTCAAGAATTCCATAGAAATTTTTAAATGATAGTCTTTTATAGATCTCAACTTGATCATCAAATGCTTGCCTGGTTAAAAACAATGAGTTGAATATCAATTTCGGGTCTTGGACTTCATGGGTGTTTCCAGCTAGATCTATCTCAGTTAGCTTCTTGAATAGTTTGTCTCTTCTAGATATGGCCTGACTTAGCTTTTTATTCAACGTTTCATACTTTGATAAGTGTTAATTTCCCTCTATCATCGAAAACTTGGGGTTTAAGGTGTCATCCTTGTAATGTTCTTGGTCATCCACATCTAAGACAACTTAGTGATGTGATTTAGGCCCAATTGAAAGACGAGGGAGTAATTTTACGTCATGTAATCTTTGGGGGAAAAAACTTATGTTAGCCAACATAAGCTCAGACAAAAAATTCAAGTATCATATGATTGGTGTTCTCCCTGTATTCGATTGTTTGGTTGGTTGAAAGGACTTCTTGAAGATTTGTATGTTGAATTTCTTTGTTTTATTGTTGTAAATTGGAAGGGAATTTAAAGTCACTTGGAAAATGCTCCTTTGTTGAAGTATATAGCCTCTTCCAACAACACAGATATCGCAAGTGTATCAAACGTTGCAAACCACACCAGAATTTATATTTCATCATAGAAGTGGCACATATCATGGCTTACAAAATGGTATGGAATATTCAGAAGTGATGCCAAATATTAATACATGCTCGAATATACTCAGAAGGAAATTATAAATTTGTATCCTCACAAAGGTGAGAAATTGTATGAGTGGTTGAATCAACATCCTAAAATTACATAAATTTCTATCTCAAAGTTTGTTGAGTGACTTCTGGATGTAGTAACAGACTCGACCGACAGTTAGCTTCTATCTCAAAGTTTGTTGAGCGACCTCTGGATGTAGTAACAGTCTCTACATACAATCAATTTGCGATCACTTCTACACATTCTTTTCACTACTCTTATGAAAATAATTGCATCCAGGTCGAAGATCTTAACACTCTTTTCAAGAATATTCCCCTTATAGTTGAAGGTGGGTATATAACCAGGGAACGAGGCTCTCAAAAGTTTCTCATGGATGCATCAACGAGTAACTGGGAAAATTTAATGGGAAGGAATTATGGAGTATGGACTTTGCAACACTTTCTGGATATTAGTTTATACTACCACCTTCTATAGGAAGTTTGACATAGATAGGTAATGATTTGGTTTTTGAAGATCACCTTTTACTACCACCTTCATGCAATGATTTTGTTTCATTCTTTAGAAGAAACCTTGATCTAGTATATGTTCCATATCTATTTCCACCGAATATCAATCTTCATGTTGTTTCCCGTGCTTTGAATAAGGAGAATGCATTTCTTTTGTTGCAGTAGATCTAATAATTGAAAAAAAATGAAAGTTGTTCGATGCTTGAAGTATTAACTTGTCGGATTCAGATAAATCGTCATCACCTCACCTCAAACCTCTCTCATGTTTTTGATTAGGATCATAGGTCAATAAGCATAGAGTGCCTTACTGGTCGTAGAGTGATTCCATCCCCAGCTTGGGTTTGCACAAATGGTCGGTATTCATATGCAAGAAAACCTGATCCACTAAAACCTGCACCTACATACAATTGAACAAATGTAAAAGTATATTAAGTCGTGACTATAGGCTCTAGGTAGCTTCATCTTTAGACATCGACATTAGCGATGATTCCAAGCTCCATATAGCTTCAGCTTCATACATTGACACTAGTGGTGGAAATGGGAACAATGTCATCGATTGCATGGAAATAGTGTGGCGAACAAGTAGGCTTGTCATTGTCAAAGCACTTAGACTGCAGGGATGTCAGACCTACAAAAGAGAATTTACATTAGCATTTCTTTGTCATGACAATTACAATGTTGTTATGAGTCCAAAAATCTTTGGAGGTTGGGTGTCCTATGTGATGATGACCTCAACATTAGGTGCATGTGAGACATTTATTATCTGGAGATTGTAGTGTTAATGCAATTGTCATAGTGGATGGAAAACCAAATGCATTTCCACAAGAAATATTAATTGTTTAATTAATTTACATTCTTGAAGGACGTGAATCCCAAATAACAACTCAAACTTTTTGAGAAATGGTGTGTTAAAAAAATACATTATTTTATATTTTAAAAAATAAAAAAATTGTATTTTATATGTCTAACATTAGGTTTCACACATAAATTTTTTTAAGTCAAATGAAATTAATATATAGTCAACTCATATCCGGACAAGAGATCAAACTCCATAGAGCTAGTTTATTTCCATCATGTTAGTTGGGATATAAGGATCCACCACCAGAAGAAATAAACAAGCTAGCAATAAAATCATATGTGCAAACCCAAGCTGGGGATGGAAGCACTCTACGACTAGGAAGGCACTCTGTTCTTATCAACCTATTATCCTTATGAACAACTTGAGAGGTGCTTGTGGTGAGGTGATGGAGACTTATTTGAACCAAACAAGTTAATACATCAAGCATCAAGCAACCTCCACTTTTTTCAAATATTGGATCTACTACAACAGAATAAATGCATTCTCTTTATTCAAAGCATGGGAAACAATAGGCAGATTGATATTCGGTGCAAATAGATCTGGAATATCTACTACATCAAGGTTTCTTCTAAATAATGAAACAAAATAATTACATGAAGGTGGTAGTAAAAGCTTATCTTCAGAAACCAAATCATTACCTGAATACATCAAACTTTCTATAGAAGGTGGTAGTATAAAGTAATCTTCAGAAAGTGTTGCAAATTCCATAGACTTGAATTCCTTCCCATTAAATTTTCCCACTTACTCATTGATGCAGGCATCAAAAAAATTTGAGAGCCTCGTTCCCTGATTATATAGCCACCTTCAACCACTAGGAGAATATTCGTGCAAAGAATGGTAAGCTCTTCGGCCCAAATGTAATTATTTGCATAGGAATAGTGAAAAAAATGTGCAGTAGTGAAAGAAAGTTGATTGTATGTTGAGTCTATTACTACATCCAAAGTTTGCTCAACAAAATTTGAGATAGAATACGACTTTATTTAAAGTCTTTTACTACAACCAGAAGTCGCTCAACAAACTTTTAGATAAAAAGTTATGTAATTTTAGGATCTTGAGTCAACCACTAATACAGTTTGTCACTTTCGTGATGATCCAAACTTATAATTTCCTTCTGAGTATATTCGGGCATGGAGTAATATTTGGCATCACTTACGAATATTCCAGACCATTTTGCAAGCCATGATATGAGCGACTCCTCTGACGAAAGATAAATCCTAGTGTGGTCTGCAACATTTGATACACTTTCCAAAATTGTGTAGTTGGAAGAAGCTATATACTTCAACAAAGGAGAATTTTGTAGGTGAATTGAAAGTCCCTTCGAATTTCCAACAATTAAAAAAAGAAGTTCAACATACAAATCTCCAGGCATGCCTTTCAACCAACCAAAGGAGCGAATACAGGGATAATACCAATCATAATATACTTGAATTTTTTTGTCTGAGTTTCTGTTGGCTAACCAAAAAAATTTCCCTTAAAGATGATGTCATATAAAACCACTCCCTCTTCTTTCAATTGGGCCTAGATGGCATCTCTAACTTGTCTCAGATGTGGATGACTAGGAACATTACAAGGAAGGCACCTTAAAACCCAAGTTTTCGATGATTGAGGGAAATGGGAATAAGTATTTAAAATGAATGCTGGAGGATGATAATATAATATCCTGTAAATCTTGGTTTAATGCATTTTAATGGGAGATGTCCTCGACCTTTTCTCCTATTAATGCCAATATTTTTGAATATGTGTGGTGAGTTGTCACTAATAAAGGCATGATTAATGTGCATTGGCAAGGGGGCGATGGTTATGGGGATGAACGGAAGAGAAAAATTCTTTGAAAGTTTTGTGAACCTGGGAGCTTGGTAACCTATGAATATGTGACAAAAGGAGGTGAAGAATTGACTAAGTATGGAAAGGCAGGGGAAAATCCCTTAAAAGAACTAAATTAAAAACCAATTTTTCTGAGTTCAAGATACACAAAAAAAACATTCATATCCCATAATATTGACCTCTGCCAATTCGATAGTAGGCGACTAGGGTGCATATGGGGTGCCTGTGAGAAAATATAATGCTTTGATGAATATTTGTTTGTATTGCAACATGTGACAGTAATTGTGTCCTGATAGTAATTAAAATGAACACTGGGGGATGATAATATAATATCCCGTAGATCTTGGTTTAATGCATTTTAATGGGATATGTCCTCCAGATTTTTGGTTATTAATGCCAATATTTTCAAACCTTTGTGGTGAGTTTTCAATACTAAAAAGTGTAATTAATTTGCATTGGGAAGTGTGAGAAGGTGGTGGGGATGGATGAGAGCGATAAATTCTTTCAAACTTGTCTGAACCTGGGAATCTATGGACCTGTGAATCTACGACAATAAGAGGTGAAGAATCAACTAAGTATGGAAAGGAAGGGAAGTTAGACAAACTCATCGTAGGTAGAGTGAATCTTGTGAGTTTGAGGATTCTAGGGTCTAATTGTAGATCACATAAGTTTTGGGTGCAAGATGTATATCTCGGAACAATGAGCATGAGATTTTGATAGAGCCAATCCGAGAACTCGCGAACATAAACAGTAACTATGGGAAAAAATTCTCAGCTATGGAATATATCTGGAGCTTGATAAACTCAGGTTCAAGTTTAAATATAATTTGTTTATATTTATTCCAATACTATTCATGTTATTTTATTTTAATAGTATCTTTGTGCCCCAAATGTAAACCATGTTCCAATTTGAAGGGTGTTTTTGTCTCGCAATTTTTGCTCAAATGCATAGGCGATAGAGAAAATATATGAGTTAAAATTTTCATATGCAAGCATATTCTCAAATATGACAAGATGTAATATATGCACAATATTAAATAGGGACATGACGTCGACACCTTTGTAGATGAAAATGGGCTCGCAAAATATTTCATTCTTACTATGATGATGCCTTAAAAAAACTAAAACAACCAACAATGTTTTTCCAATTCAAGATCGACACAAAAAATCACCAGATCCCATAATATTATACCATAAGATCGACACTTATTCTGATAATTATCAAGCCATAAAAACATGTTAACTATGGGAAAAACATTCTCAGCTATGAAATATAGTTGGATCTCGACAAACTCTGGTTCAAGTCCAAAGAGATGGTGTTTATATTTATTTCAACATTTTTCATATTATTTTATTTTAATAGTATTTTTGGTGGCCCAAATGTAAACCATGTTCCAATTTGTGTTTCCCAAGGGGAGATGTGTTTATGAAGACACATTTCAAGGGAAGGGAAAGTGCAATGTGGAATACTTTTTGAGCAGACATTTGTTGAATATTAAGAAATGTATTTCCAAGTGCACGTATCATTTGCATAGCATCAATGTGATTTTTTTCATGTTCTTTACATATTCTTATGAATTCACTTGTCATAGATGTGTCAACCTTTGTCATGTATGATGTACAATATGATGTTGTGGCATATGCATTCAGGACGTACTGTGTGTCTGTATTTGCATTCCACATAATTGGCTAGTCCTTGGAGAAACTGTTGTTCCAAATATGTGAAAGTTTTTTCTTAAGTAAAACTGTTGGTTGTTTAAGTGTAGATTGTATAGCTTGGATGTACTCATATTTTGTTAGATTTAGATCTTTCAAGAAGTCTTGGAATATCATTAAGTCATCAAATTCTTCTTGTTCTAGAAATGCAAACAAAGATTATATTTCTCAATGAGAACATTGTCCTCTAAACTAATTGGCTCTATGATTCTTGTTGTTCTCATTGATAGCATAGGGAATTTGTATATGAAATGTAATTTTTTTTGTTTTTTACAGTTTCTTGTATGATAATGTCTATGACCTTTGGCAAGTTTTGGATCCAAATGATCTATGTTGCATGTCATTTATTTGTCTAGAAACTGCTCAATCTATGAGTTGTTGTCATTACCATAGACTGATGCACCCTCTAGCCACATCAATGAATGGTCATGCTCACTCTCTCTATTCCGAAATTCGGTCACAAAATTGTAGTCCGATAGTAGTCACAAAACAATGCCTAGTCAATTGAATCACTGGTTTATTGTTTACTTCTTTCTCTTGTTTGCTTCAACTTTGCAAGGTTGAAGTCCTGCATCCACATTTGGACCTGTTGTTGCAGTTTTCATGGTTGGAATTATGCATCCGTGATTGGAACTGCGTTTCTAGCATTCCCCATTGACTGGTAAGTTTCAGTGCCATGGTTTCACTCCTATTCATTATTTGTTGTTATGGGAGTTATCGATAAATCCGTACATAAACATATATCCATATATTCACTATGAAACTATAAAAAAACAATATAGTACACTACTCTTTCCTTAGATTTCAATTATCAAATGAGAAATGGATCTAGAACATACCTTTTAAATATCGAAGATCTGAATTTGCCTATGCAATCCAAGCTCCATCACGAGGCTTATGGAAAAATGTATGCAAAATAACACAAGCCAACAAAGACAATAATAACAAAGCCTACTTGATATCCAACTATGTATGTGATCAAGCAATCATACAATATGGACAAATAAGAATCATATAGGAAATAAAATTACATCTGTATTAAATAATAGAAAGAGAGATTACAACCAAATCCTCGATGTTGTAAGGTCCCTTCTAATTGTCCCTCATTTCCCACACACCTCTGCTCCAAGAATTCTGAGACTATAGATCTGAAATTCTCTCACAATATATCTTGAAAAAGAAAAACTCAAAGCCAATCTAACCAAGCTATCAATCTCAAAAACTCAAACTCAATCCAATCTAACCTTTTCCATTAGAGCTCCTATCCTTTTATAAGTTGAAGAGGATAAGGTGAGGAGGTTAGGATGATCTCACTAAATCTGAAAAGTGGGTAATATCCAAATCAATCAGAGGCCACCTCACCATAGAATCTTCTCCTTCTAGAATCATCGAGAAGATGCTAATTTTTCCCACGTACAAAAGTCATCACATCCTAAGTATAGTGCATCCTGCGGAGACATCGCATCCTAGATTTAGAGTAGGGGGCAATAATCAGGCATCGTTGCACCCTATATATAGTGCATCCTATGAAAACCTTCCTTAATAATGTTTTTACAAAGGAAAATACAATTTATTCTCTTAGGAAAAGTTATTCTCCCTTCTTTCTTCAAGAATTTGGGCCACTGATCCTTCTAAAGACAAAGGATAGGTTTACATCATTAGCAGTCATAGGGATGACAAAAATAATGTGTAACATAGATCCCCCCAAAGTATGAAGTTAGAACAAAGTGATAGATGAAATATTTTTTCGAGTGTGTGTAGGGAACAAGGAACAATTGGTTGGGAACCTGCCAACAAACAAGGAAATATAGTACAATAATATATCATCACTGAGGTAGGAATTCCCATAATCAGAATATAAATGAATCAAATCATAAATGCCAACATGCAAAGATCCATGTCAAGTAAGACAAGTCGTGGCCACCAAACATACATTGTGGATCCATGACAATATGACTCAAATTTGAACATAGCCACCAAAAATACACTGTGGATGTATGTGTCAAAGACTCAAATTTGAACATAGCCACGAGACATACACTGTGGATGTATGCAATAGTACAATATGAAAATACTCCAAGCACAACTTGAATCTATCAGAAAAGATTCAACATTTTCATCTCCACCACTCTATAGTACGAATCTAACCATGTGAATACATGTGTTGAAGTCGAACATGGTAGAAACCACTTGATTACCAGTCATTAATGAATATTGTTAAAAAGTGTGAGGGAAATAATCATTAATGTCAATGAATCACAAGGTACACTAGTACAATCCAACGAATGTGAATCAATGAGCTGAGGTTGAACACTCGGTAGAATCTTCTGATCAGGGGTCAATAATGAAAACTCGCTGTCGAAAGCAAGGAAACCTTCCATTGAGGCATGCAAGTTCCAAGGTACCAATTAGTTTCTAAGTCTAATTCCTATATAATTATTTGAATTCGATAGGAAAAGACTCATCACAGGAGGGACTTAATGTATCCCCCATCAATGACACAAAATGGGTAACAAGATTTGAAATAGATCATAGTAACATGTGATTCAGGACTAACTCATGGATGGCAGATGCAATAGAAGGATTAAGGAGTGTAGAAATGGTCGATGCAATAGAAGGCTTTTTGGGTTGAACTTCTCTTTGAACATATTGACGACACGACAACAGTCTTGGAAACACTGACTCAACAACAGGGATCATAGACCAAAATGTAATCTTATAAAGGAGTATGATCAAGAGACAAGTGGATTTTCAACCTAGACACAAAGTGAGTGAAAGGGCATCATGTTTAAAAGTGACTCTTCCATAGAATACAGGTTTAGATACATTTGTTTCCCAATTCCCACCCCCCCCCATCATTTCTTATGAGTACCTCCTTATTTTTACACAAGCTTCAGGAGGGTAACATATGCCTGAAATGTAAGCTCATCCTTTGGATGAGTCCCTTAGAGTATGTTTAATGAACCCTAAGAAGGAGTGGTTCGGTCCCATATGGGTCTTTCAATGTTTCTTTAACGATTCCAAAGAGAGAAAATTTAGGGGGTTTTCAGGTTTAGAGAGTCTGAAAAGCACTTAAAGAAAACTCCAAAATGTTCTTTTTCATAAGTTAGTTTGAAGATACCAAAAATAGATAAAATACCACTCAACAGACGTGCTTTCTAATACTTTAACGAGCGTGAAAAGAACAAAATTGCTCGAAAATCTTTTCATGTTTAGAGACTCTGAAAAGAGATTAAAGCGAACTCCAGGGGGTTCTTTTTTCGTACAACCTTTACGAGTTTGAAAAAGTGATAAAAGTATACTCTGTTACATTCTCATTGATTTACGAGCACGAGAAAGAACAAATACTAAACTCGAGATTGTTTTCATTTTTACGCAATCTTAAAACAAAACAAAACTATGATTGGGATAGATTTTATTTTTTAACAAGCTTAAAACTAAACGAAATTGTGCTTGGACCTAGTTTCATTTTTACAGAAGATTGAACCAGAGGAAACTATGCTTGAGATAGGTGGTTTCATTTTTACACAAGCTTGAACTAGAAAAAACTATGCTTGCGACTTCCCATCGCAAAATCTAGGGATGGTTGGTACTTATCCCCAAGATTAAGAAGCTAGTGGCTTAAATTCAGCATGAAGTCTAGAGGCTATAAGAAAATGCCCCCCAAGCTTCATTTCATCCAACTGCAAAGGTAAATTAAAAGAAGCTTCAAATACTAGACGAAGGACTTGACTCAAATAGAGAGGGGGAAAACAATTTCATTTTTTAACAGGCTTGACACAAGACAAGAAATATGCTCGAGAATCTAGGTTCAATCCCCAGACCTTTGTTTCATTTTTTTAGCGATATTGACACAGAAAAAGAACTATGCCTGTAACCTCTATTTCATTTTTTAATGAGGTTAATACATAGATGAAAAAAATATCCTCACAAGCTATGTTTCATTGTTTAATGGGGTTTCCACAGAGAGGAAAAACTCTCCTCACAGCTGGTTTCATTTTTTAACGAGCTTGAAATCAGAAAACCATGCTCAAAGTTGGTTTCATTTTTTAATGAGCTTGAAATCATAAAACCATGGTCAAAGATGGTTTCATTTTTTAATGAGCTTGAAATCAAAAAACCATGCTCAAAGCTGGTTTCATTTTTTAATGAGCTTGAAATCAGAAAACCATGCTCAAAGATGGTTTCATTTTTTATTGAGCTTGAAATCAAAAAACCATTCTCAAAGATGGTTTCATTTTTTAATGAGCTTGAAATAAGAAATCCATGCTCAAAGATGGTTTCATTTTTTAATGAGCTTGAAATCAGAAAACCATGCTCAAATATCTCTTCTTGATCATGGCTTCCAAGATGACAATGCTCTGGAAGGACACCATGTCAAGGGACGAAACTAGGACATGGCTTCCAAAAGATCTTCACTAGATGGAAGAACAACACTTTGGAAGGAAACCATGTCGAGGGTTGCAACGGGGGTAAGGAGATCAAGCTTGAAAGACCCTATCAAAGAGATAACCATGTCAACTAATGGATGTAAGTCATAAAAGGCTAAGCTTATAGTGAAAGGCTCATCTTCATCGATATTTGAAGGCATGGAAAGCAACGCCACATAATTGACCTGTGGTAGGGGTGACACCAACTTCATGTAATAACCATTTAGGGAATTAATTGAGTTGATGGTCAAGTCAGGACCAACAAATGAAATTTGATCAATAGTCACCATTATTCCATCGTGCGGGAAAGATATCACATGAAAAAGAGTGGACACAATAGCTTTCATGGCAGAGAAATAATCTCGCCTAAGAAGTAAATTGAAATCAAAGGGGTTTTGGACTACCATGACATCAACAAAGATAGTTTTCCCTCCCAAAGTTACGCAAAATTGAGGAGGGATCCCTAAAGGGTGATTGGTTCTTCTGTTAAAATCAAATAGAGTTTCTGTAACCAACACAAGCTAAGGATAACCCAAATCTTTCCAAGCAAGAGAGGAAAAAATACTGATGGATGAACCTTCATCTATCAATGTTTTAGGAACGTCCCAACCACAAAATTGTACTGTAATATTGAAAGCAATGTGAAAGGGAAGACGAGTTCTAGTTAGCACACCCCAATTAAAAAGGATGGCCTCATTACTTGTAGGGGGTTCTACGGGAGAAGGAGGAATTCCCCCCTGCACGGTAGTGTTTGTATCAATGAGAAAATTTTGGGCAACATCGAGTTTACTCTCTAGAGAGAGAGTAGGAACGACTGATAATGACATCAAATCAACCACTTGGGTTTCATTCTCCAAGGGGAGAATGGGGTCAAAAAGTGGAAATGAATCGACCTCTTGGGTTTCACTCTCTAACGGGAGAGTGGGATCGACTGAGGATGGGATCGGATTGACCACTTTCTCAACTGGTTCGACTAAGGACGTGACTGAATTTACTACATGATCAACCGGACTAACCGACAAAGGGACCAGATTGATCATTCCATCAACTATAGGTGGGTCAAGAGTAAGCTTATGATAAGAAGTTGGAAGTTGAGGTTTTGAAATAGTCATGTCTTCCAGTAATTTCAAAGCTTCGTCCATACAAGGGAAAAGGTGAGTTTGATGACCCCCTCTACATAACATACATGGGAACTTGACTCTACTTTTCTTCTTCCCAACAGTATCATGACCAGTTGATGGGAGGTCATCAACATGTTGTTCACAGGCGAACGACATGGGCTGGCGAGGACATGTAGACCATGCTTCTATAACCTTGGTTAGACAAGGGAAATCCTTAAGAAGATGTCTACCCTTACAAATCTTGCAAGCGTACTTGGGTTTAAGGGTTGTTTGTGTGATCTTGGCATCATCAACACTCCCAGCACGAATAACAGTAAGTGGTTTCTTTCCAACATGCCAGGCAGTGGTTGGAAGTTTGGACCCTTGCTTATTCTTCTTCTTCTTCTTAATCTTCCTTTTCTTCTTATTCTTATCCACCGAGTTACTAGCTTTAGAGTTTTCACTCAGCGAAGAAGATGAAATGGAAGAATCCCTTGAAAGTGAAGAACGAGAAGGAGATCTTATTGGTGAAGAAGGTGAAGGATCAACATGAGGTTGATGTTATTGGGGGGAAGTTCTTACAGCTAAAGCACTAGATACATTTAGGATTACCTGAGTGGGAAAAAACCATACCGGTAATCCAATTGTGAGACCTGGAAGACTCAAAGTAGCGATGTGAGGAGGACCAATGTTTTCGTAACAAGGAAAAAAAAGGGTTCCACTAGAAAAGGGGTTCCTTCATTGGTCGTTCCGGGAATTGACGCCATGAAATAAATATCCAACCTAGAGACTTCTAGGGAAAACAAACAACACACACTAAAAATCTAGTAAGAAAACAAGAAAACAAAACCTTCTTACAATGAACACACTAGTTGGTGATGAAATCCAATGTCGTGGGAACAATGTACGAAGGGGATGAGATAGAGCGGGTTGAAAAGTTATGTGACAAATGTTTTAACAGACTTATGCCTTGGTTCAAGCTCCCACACATAATTGTGGGTATACCATCCAAGGAGCCCGAGTGATTTTGGCCAACCTCAATTCCAGGTACCGTGAAGACTTTCCCCTCCATAGTCACCTCGTGTAAAGACCCTAAAGAGATAGGTCACTAAGGTTACCAATTATGACAATGATGTCTGGGGAAACAATTGAAAGTCCGATCCATGCACAAAAGCAGGGTATCTAATCCCGAAATCAACTTGAGAAGCTCCCACACATAATCGTGGGTATACTCTCAAGTGACCCCCAATAATACACGCAATATCTACACCAAGAAAAAAAAAGTAGGTTGAGTAACTCTGCCAGTATTAATGTGACCTCATGATTGACCCTTTTGTTAGAAGGGCTTCCTAGGACAAAATGTAGCAAGTGGATTTAACCGCTCCCTAACGCAATATTCTATGTTTGTTTGCAGCTTTTGAAAGTTATCTTTCACCCCTATTCCAAAGCCCTGCAACTAATCTAATGTAGGTTTTCTACCAGAAAAATATAAAAATGTCTAATTAATTTTTATAAGCGCTTTATTTTTAAGGTTGTTGTTACTCAAGAGGAAAATTGCGTAGACTAAATGATGTTTTGAATGACTCTAAACAATGCAAAGAAAGGAGAATGTAAATATTTCACTTCGATGAATGCTATATTACAAGAAGGAGAAAATGTTTATCATTCCCAGATGCACAATGTTCCAAAATTTTATTAAACTCATCAATATCAAGATCTTCAAGAAATGAGCCAAAGAGACTGTACACCAATATATGATTCTTGGCCCCGCCATCCATGAGGGGGAAATTGTTTCAAAATTCAAGACCAAAAAATGCCAAAAACCATGCAATTTCGCTACCTCAAATGTAAAGATGCCCCCAAACTAATACAAAGAAATAAATAAGATTTTTTTTTTTCAAAGATAGATAAAATCAAATAGAAAATCACTTCAAAAAAAAACAACCCAAACAAAGTTTCTCTTTTAACACGATTCATTCAGAAAAAAGAAGTGTTGTTTTCACTAAAAAATTCTAAAGTAAAAAAAAGATTTGTAATTGAAAGACACTCAAAGAAAGAGATCAAATATTTCAAAAGAAAACAAGCTAAAACAATGAAAATATGGATAAATAATATTCAAAGTTGTCTAGAAGACTTTAAACAGACCATAATAAAACACAAAAATTCACCCCAAAACCATATCTAAGATCTGGGCAAGGAAAACTATAAGAAATTATTTTTTCACACAATCGTCGCAGGCTATCAGAATAACATAGTGTGACGATCCTTGATCGTCATAGGCTAGATAAAAAATACAGTGCGACGATGCCACATTGTTTCAAAAGGTAGGGTGCGTCGATCTTAAATCTTCACACTATCCCTCAAAGCACGGTGCAACGATGAATCGAAAAATGGAAAAAATAAAAGATAAGAAGTTTTTTCCAGTGAATTTAAATAGTCAAAGAGTTCATCTGGATCTCCCATTGATTTAGAAAATAGAACCTAGACAATCAAAGAAAGAAATAAAGACGAACTAGGAAAATAATTTGTTCCCCAGTATGGTCATCAATTTTTCTATGGCACTTATCGATAAATGCAAAAACAAACAAATATCCCTATCTTCACTACGAAACTAGAACAGAACAAGACAATACACTACTCTTTCCTTAGATTTCAATTATCAAATGAGAAATGGATCTAGAACATACCTTTTACATATTGAATATCATACTTCTCCAATGCAATCCAAGCTCCGTAACGAGGCTTATGGATAAATATCTGCAAAAGAACACAATCCAACGAAGACAAGAATAATAGATCCTACTTGATATGAAACTATGTTTGTGATCAAGGAATCATACAATATGGACAAATAAGATTCATATAGTAAATACAAGTTCATCTATATTAAATAATAGAAAGAGATATTACAACCAAAGCCTTTATGTCGTAATGTCCCTTCCAACTATCCCTCGTTTGCCACACACTTTTTCTCCAAGAATTCTGAGACTATAGATCTAAAAGTCTCTCACAATCTATCATGAAAAATAAAAACTCAAAACCAATCTAACCAAGCTACCAATCTCAAAATATCAAACTCAATCCAATCTAACCTTTCCATGAGAGCTCCTCTCCTTTTAGAAGATGAAGAGAATAAGGTGAGGAGGTTAGGATGATCCCACTAAATCAGAAAAGTGAGTAAGATCCAAACCAATTGAAGGCCACCTCACCATAGAAGATTATCCTTCTAGAAGCATCAAGAAGATGTTCATTTTTCCCACATACGAAAATCGTCGCACTCTAAGTATAGTACAGCCTGTGGAGACGTCACATCCTATATTTAGAGTAGGGGTTGATGATCAGGCATCCTCGCACCCTATATATAGTGCAGCCTGCAACAACCTTCCTTAATAGGTTTTTTACAGAGGAAAATACAATTTCTTCTCTCATGAAAAGTTCTTCTCCCTTCTTTCTTCAAGAATTTGGGCCACTGATCCTTCTAAATACAAAGGATAGGTTTACATCATTAACCGTCATAGGGATGATGAAAACAATGTGTAACATGTGTTGTTTTCTATTTCCAGTTTGCAAGTAAGAAATTTCAATACTGGGAATGCCTGAGTCGAAATCCTCTTTCCAAAAATCTTTGTATGTGACTACTACGACTAGAGAAACATGATTGTAACATTTCCTCGGTCTTGTTCTTAAATTTCAATGTTCGACACATAAATCAACTCTATTGCAGTCATAGTGACATATAAAAAAGGAAATTGAATTTTCTCCTCATATTCTCTATTTTTGAAAACCATACGTTTGGTGCATTTTTTTCACAATGTTCCTCATATTTTTTTTTTCATTGCTATTTTCCAATGAGCTATGTTTTGATGTCCAAAACATCGAAGTATAAATATGTGATTGGAAGGGAACAACCTGGAAAAAAATGCACCAAACGTATCAGGAATAGAAAATATGAGGAGAACATTTGATTTCCTTTTTTATATCTCACTATGGCTGCAACAAAGGTGAGTTATGTTTCCATCTTTGACATTCAAAGTGGAACAAGATGTTTTGGAAGGGAACAACATGAAAACAATGCACCAAACGTATGGTTTTCAGGAACATAAAATACGAGGAGAAACTTTGATTTCCTTTTTTATATTTCACTGTGGCTATGATAGAGGTGGGTTCTATGTCGAACATTGACGTTCAAAAACAAGGCCAAGACATCATTACACTCATGTTTCTCTGGTCATATTAGTCACATGAGAAGATGTTTTGCAAGAGGATTTTGACTCAGGCACTCCCAGTATTGAAAATTATTACTTGCAAACTGGAAATAGCAAACAACAACCAATGAATAGGAATCTGACCATGGAACTGAAACCTACCCGTGGATGGGGAATGATATAAGCGAAGTTTCAATAGTGGGTGCATAATCCCTACTGTGCAAACTGCAACAAAATGTCCAAATATGGATGCAGGGTCCCAACTTTGCAAAGTTGAAGCAAACAAGATCAAGCAACAAACAACAGACCAGTGAACAAGCACCAAGAGGTCCAATTGTAGTTGCAGGGCCTCAACTTTGAAAAGTTAAATCAAACAACAATAAGAAACATCCAACAAATCAATGAGAAAGTAGCAACCAATGAACCAGGAATGTCAGTCAAGAAGAATATTCCCCAAATTCACTAGAAACAAGATTGTATCAAAAAACTGGAGGAAAATGTATTGTAACACGCTTATTAAGTAAACATTTAAGGTTTTGAGGCCTGTTCGGTAAACCTTTAAGAAAGTTGTAGTTTGCACGATCGGGATTCTGCATCCGCGATTGGAAATGCACTTATGTCGTTCCCCATTCACAAGTAAGTTTCAGTGCCATGGTTGTATCCCTATTCATTGTTTGTTTTTTCAAGTTTGCAAGTAAGAATTTTCAATACTGGGAATGCCTAAGTGAAAATCCTCTTGCAGAGCATATTTGTATGTGACTACTATGACCAGAGAAACATGACTATAATGTTGTCTTGTATTGTTCTTGATATTCAATGTTTGACACATAACCGACCTCTAACGCAACCATAGTGACATATAAAAAAGGAAAACGAATTTTCTCCTCATATTTTTTGTTTCTGAAAACCATACATTTGGTGCATTTTTTCAGACTATTCCTCATATTTTTTTTGCATTTCTATTTTCCAATGAGATATGGTTTGATGTCCAAGACATGGAATTGGTCACATGTGATTGGAAGGGAACAACCTCAAAAACAATGCACCAAATGTATGGTTTTCAGGAACATAAAATATGAGGAGAATAATTAGTTTTCTTTTGAATATGTCACTATGGCTGCAACAGAGGTGGGTTTTGTGTCAAACATTGACATTCAAAGGGGAGCAAGACATTTTGGAAGGGAAAATCCTGAAAAAAATGCACCAAACGTATGGTTTTCAGGAACAAAAGAAAATGAGTAGAAAATTTGATTTCCTTTTTTATATGTCAATATGGTTGCGATAGAGGTAGGATTTGTGTCAAACATTGATGTTCAAGAACAATACCAAGGCATCATTATACTCCTTATCTAGTCGTAGTATTCACATACAAATATGTTATGCAAGAGGATTTTGACTCAGACATTCCTAGTATTGAAACCTTTTACATGCAAACTGGAAATAGAAAAAAACAAACAATGAATAGAAAGGAAACCATGGCATTGAAACCTACCTTTGAATGGGGAAATATAGAAGCGTAGTTCCAATCACGGATGCAGAACCCCAACTGTGAAAACTGCAACAACAGGTCCGATTGTGGATGCAAGATCTCAACCTTGCAAAGTTGAACAAAACAAGAAAGCAGTGAACAAGAACAAAGAGTTCCAACTGCAACTGCAGGACCTCAACTTTGCAAAGTTGAATCAAACAACAATAAGAAGCATCCAATGAACCAACGATCAAGCATCAACCAGTGAGCCAATAATGTCGGTGAACAACAATATTTCCCTTATTCACTGCAGATGACATTGTATAAAAAAATCGGAGGAAAATGTATTGTAACATGCCTGTTAAGTAAACATTTAAGGCTGTGAGGCATGCTAGGTAAAAATTTAAGGCTGTTAGGACAATCAAAGGGCCTCTTGTTGTGTAAACATTTAAGAAAGAATGCAGTGTGGCAGGCCTGTTTATGTATGCAATAATAAAAATGCCTCTTTAAGTACTTAATAATAACAATACAAATAATAATAATAATAATAAAAATAGTTCGAACAATAGAGACTATGCAAAAAAACATTAGTCAAAGGACAAACTAATATGAAGTGAACGAATAAAAAACTGACTCTTGATGCTCAAAACTTTGGATATCTAAATATTTAAATAAAAATAGTAAAAATTCAAAAAGACCATAGATGATAAAAAACTTTCAATATGATAACATATAATACATTGGGAATAGAAAATATGGAAATAAGACCTCAAAACCGTTATCCAATGAGATCATGACATATATGGTTTTTTTTATTATATAAAAAATAATGTTTTTAGTTCTCTAGTTCGAACAATAAAGATTATGCAAAAAATTTAGTCAAAAGACAAACTAATATGAAGTCAATGAATTATCGATTGTTATAATCCATATATGCCTTCGACAGGGACTAATAAGATGTTTAGCAGGTTAAATCATAGTAGTGAAATCATTAAAATTGATAAATAATTCAAAACCACATATCTTAATATCATGTCTAGTTTTTATATAATATAAATCAACAATTTTTTTACACTTTCAAAATTAAAATGGAAATAATTTATTAATTGACATGTATTTTTTTTAATATAAAATGTGATGGAAGTAATCCTTAAAACCTCTCAACTTTATGTATTATAATTTTCTCACAAAATTGAAATTTAAGAAATTAAATTGTATTGTTAACTTTACATGATAAAACAACAATTTTTTTACACTTTCAAAATTAAAATGGAAATAATTTATTAATTGACATGTATTTTTTTATATATAAAATGTGATGGAAGTAATGCTTAAAACCTCTCAACTTTATGTATTATGATTTTCTCACAAAATTGAAATTTAAGAAATTAAATTGTATTGTTAACTTTACATGATTATGTGTAGCTTTTTGCAATCTAAACCAAAAGATTTGTACACCTTCAAAATTAAATTATAACGGAAATAGAAACATTATATGATATGTATGTTTTTAATGTACATAATAATGAGGGTAGTATTGTTTAAAATCTCACATCTTTATATAAAGTTGTATTCTTCTCACAAAACTGAAATTTAAGAAAGATGATTGCATTATGTTAGATATGTATATTATATATAACATGTTTTTTGGGCATGCATATGTTTTTTCATCAACTTTTAAGATTTAGGCATATTGAGTTTGAATCTTATGCATAAAAATGTTATGTAAAAAATATTTATTTAAAATATAATTTAATGCATGCAATCAATTAAAATCATGAATCATCATCCATGCGTGAGATCAAAATTCAACAATGTGCAATTAACTAGGATTATGGTATGATAAGGAATGCATGTATCTATTTAGACATTGGTCCAACGATTTGGGTCAATATGATCATTTTCTATATGTAATTAAAGGAATTCATTTGTAGTAATATTAGTCAATAAATGTGTGTTTGGAGAAGAAGTTGAAAGTGTAAAATGGGTTTTAATGTTTTCCAACTTGAGGTGGGTTGAAGACTCAACAATTGGTTAACATCGTAAAATAACATTAACTATCAAATGTTATAAATCATAAAGGGATCGAGAAATTAATATATATCGTTGAGAGAGTCTTAAGTGACCATATAAAAATAGCAGCTGGCAAAACAACTTAAGAGTTATTAGAGCATGGGTGTATCCTAGTAGGGTCTCCCATCTCATTTTAAATAACCCTCGTGTCAACTCAAGTGTAAGTAATAACTAGAAATGTGCTCTTGTAGAACTCAAACCATCGATTTGTAAATAATATTGAACCATCTTGGAACCTCTAGGAGTATATTATCAACTAATGAAATCATTACATCAATGTCATTACTCAACCTCGTCAAATCACTATTAAAATATGATCACTACATTTGTCAATATTGAAAAACACATCTCCACTATGGGGCGTTAAATTTAGGGATAAAATATCTTCAACGAATGCATATTGTAACACATTTAAATATCCCAATCCTCGACATGCTCATCTCCCCATATACACAATCTCGACTTATCTCTCCCACCATGATGTAGTCATCCATATTTCTCTAAGTTACATGAACAATTGAGGATCTAAGAAATTCCAATGCAATGAAGTGATTCCACATGACATATGTACAATCCATGTTTCCATACGTATGATCCATGTGTCACATCTTTATAATTTCCGTAGAATTCCATGTGTCACCCCTTAAGTGATGCCACATGTCCTTCCCTATTTTACTTTTTTCTTGTTGGTCAAAATCTTCAAAACATCATAACTTCTTCATACGATGTCTATTTGAGGTCATTCAAATTGCGTTGGAAAGCTCTCATCAAGCTCTGTGACATGAAGTCGATTTAATTTTCAGTTGAGATAGTCAATGTTTGAGCGTTCCTAGATCCACATGGATTAGTTAGGTTATAACTCAATCTTATAAAAGCAAGGATAGGGTAAAGGAGAAGACACCTTTGGTGAGATACCAATGTCGAACCTTTTTGGTTAGATATCAAGGTCAGCTACTTTCGTGAGATACACTTGTGAGAGAGATATTTTTACATAGAGATAGAAAAGAAGAAATTTTGCTAGTGTGGAGTCATTGGAGAGTGTAGAAGCAAAGAAGGACTTTTTCTTACACTGTATGAGTGAGGATATCTCATTGATTGGGTGAAGAGATTTCATCCAAGTATATATGTATAGAGGGATGAATCACGAAGGAGTATGATTCAAGATCTTGGATAGGTGGAGAAGGAATTTCATCTAGAGATAATACAAGTTAAGGAGAAGAGAGAGAAGAGGGAACCAGATGAAGGTTTTAATTGATTCACTCGAGAGGAAAATGTAGCATCATATGAAGGTTTTCATATAGTATTTTTGTACATATACTCAGATACCAGTGGAGACAAGATTGTATACATGGTCGTGCTTAAGGAAATGTGTGTACACCATGAAAAACATGCAGATTTGGGTCGTACAAGCATACCTTTCCAGGTTTGTCTCTAGTTGTATTTCTCTCAATGGGTCATTATCTTTGTTACTGGAGCCCTAATTTGAACATACTAAAAGCGTCAGAGTACTCATTTTCCCTTTGAGGTTTTTCTAGGGGTTTCTATAATAAAATATTTGTGTCTTGTGTGTGAGATTTGTTTTTCCTTGTTTATGCTTCTCCTACATGTTTATTTGATTATTTATTTGTGATTTAATTCAATAAGTGAGTTATTTGGAATTAACAAGGAAATTTTATGACCCAAGGGGAGAATACATAGGGATAAATGTATATGATATGACCCCAAGTGGGGGCATATATGGGCCTAAATGTAAATGTAATGTGTAAATATATATGTAATAGGGTTGGCCTAGTAGTAAAGGGGCTTCGTGTGCAAGTGTGAATAGGTATACATAGAGATCATGTATTCATTATTGTGGGGAGGTGAATTGTGATGTATAAATGTATTTGGTTATTTTGAGGAGGTTATCCTATTCTTTAAGGGTTTATTGTGTAAATTATCTATCTTGGAGTTCTTCTCCATCCTTAAATTCTCTACATGGTTTCTAATTCTATTTCGTTATGATATTTTAGGTACTTGGACCATTACATTTGGTATGAGAGTGTCAATCTTACGGTTTTTCTTCCTCAAACAAGTCATCTTGGAATTTTATCTATAGTTTTTTTTCAGGGACACATCATAATGATAAAATCAAAAGATGTTTATAATACTTATAAAGGTACCTATGGTATAAATTTATTATTCTGGTTTATTTTACTTTCGTAGATACACCCTATGGACGATATGTTTTCCAGTTATTCTGATAACTAGCCTCAAACATGTGTTCTAGGTAAAACATACATGTCTTCTCCATAAAGGATCCAAATTCAGTGAGACCAATTTCACTCGAAACAGATCTGGCCATAGAATTATTGGTACAATGTTCAGAATTAGATATCACATATTGGATGTTGGGAATTATGTACAAGTTCTCTCTCCAAAACAGGCCAAAATTCAACAAGGTTTGGGAAAGTTACCATAACTTTCATTTAGCGCATCTAATTTTGGATAAACCTGTGGAATTATAAAGGACAAATTTTAGAGTAACATAGGTTGGTATTTCAAACTCATAGGGGCAAAAATTTCAAAAAGACATCAAAAGGAAGGTCATTCATGAGGACAAGCTGCAAATTAGGGTTTCCAAGGTATGTTTACTTAAAAATATCATAACTTTTTATTCATATGTTTTATTGTGTTGATTCCAAAGCCATTGGAAAGGGAAACGATAGAATATTGTATTGGAATAATAATTATAACTGTTTGATATCATTATCCTTAATAAACTAAGGTTTTACGTTAAGGTTTTGGGTTCAACCTCAATAAGGAATCAATTGCAATACCCAATTTTTATGGAGATGAAGACAAAGACAAAAAAATTCTTATGGAATGGTTGAGGATGATAAAGAAAACTATTTTAAGACATTTTATGGTAGAATTGTACTTGAGTGGTGAATATTTTACGTGGTGGGAAAGCCTTGATGAAGGTACTATATTGTCCCTATCATGGGAAGAATTTGAAAAACTCTTCTTATATAAATGGATTAGGGATACAAAATTGGAGGAAATTTATAGAATTCAAGATTAATTAAAAGAAGAAAAGGATGCGATTAATAAGAAGGATTAGGAGATATATAATATAAAATCCCTTAATGAATCACTGATTAAAGAGATTAAGAATCTAAAGAAAGAAAAAGAGTAGCAAATAAAAGTGGTAAAATGATGAGTCAAGGGAAGAATTGAAAAGGAAAGATGAAGAGGTGTGTAGATTATGAAACCATAATAAAAATATAATGGATGGCGTTAATAGATTGAAAGAATAAAAGAATAATTATAAAAATCAAGAAGAAACAATGATCCTGGATGGAGAATCTAAAAAAAGAGTTGAACAGGAAATTTGCAACAAGGTTGAGGAATCCCTAAATACGGACGAGACAAAATTAGAAATGTGATGATTCAGAATTGAAGAAGGATGTTAGAATTTCATAAATGGGGTGACATTGCACCATCAAAGGGAGAAATAAAACAATATTAAAGAAGTTCACCAAAATATACTTGAAGTTGTTGAACTCCATCTAGAGGATGTACATGCCAAATATGATGGTATTATCTCCAAAGCTAGAACAATCAAAGAGAAAGAAAGGAAGATAGAGGATTACATTGTATCTGAAAAGAATATAGATGAAATGCACCTGCAAAGTGAAGAAAAACTGTCAAAAGTGGAACCATATTGACACCCTCATTACCAAGAAACATGTAAAGGAAGACATCAAGGTTTTTTTCCTATGGTGATGAGTTTCAAAGTTATTTGCTGGATAATCCACAGTTGGTGTCATTTTTGTCATCGACGTTTCAAATTTGAATCAAGATTCATCATCAAGACTAATCAAGGTTGTTATCAACATTTTGAAGGAATAAGATGGAATATTTGTCAATATTGATGGAATAATGCATCAAAAAACTACTCTTCAATAAGATATTATTAGAGACCAACAACCACTACAAATTGGAGAAGCTACAACAAAAATACATGGAATCAAAGGAAATTAAACTATGCAACAACTAGACACCAATGATTAACATTGAAAATAATTAATTTTTTATGGATAGATCATTATCAATGGAATGAATAATGAAGGAACATAATATAATCATATTACTTGGTTTCCTCACATGTGAAGACTTTAATTGCAAATATTTAAGGACAAATATTTTTGAAGGAGGGTACTTTGTTATAAACCAAGGGGAGCATACATATGACTAAATATATATGATAGGACCACAAGGGGGGTCATATATGGGACTAAATGTACATATACTGTGTAGTTTCACCTAATTGATTCTAGAGGAAATCATAACAATGTATGGAGGTTTTTGTATAGTATTTCTATATGCATACGAAGGCGCCAGTGGAGACAAGCGTGTATACATGCTCCTGATTAAGTAAAGGTGTGTACACCTTGGAAAGTGTGTAGATATGGTTCGTACAATAGAAACAACTTTGTCAGGTTTGTTTATAGTTGTATTTCTCTCAGTGGGCCATTATCCCTATTACATGAGCCCTAATTTGACCATAATAAAAACATTAGAGTACTGGTTTTCCCTCCAAGGTTTTTCCATGGGTTTCTACACAAAAATATTTATGTCGTGTGTGTGATATTTTGGTTTCCTTGTTTATGCTTGTGTTGCTTATTTAGTTTATTATTAATTTGTGCTTTAATTCAATAAGTGAGTCATTTGGAATGAACAGTGAGGAGTTGGTTTGGGGGAAAAAATCAACATGGTATTATAGTAGGTTTCTCTAAGAGGGATCCAATATTAGGATGCACAACAATAGTTATATCAAATCTGAGTGACTAGGGGAGAGATCGAGTGTAGATATATGGTCACATTAGAAATTTTATTGGATCGACAGTGTAGTGGTGGCTGCTTGAAGGACTAAGCACAAATCCACTACATTTTTTCACCAAATATGTCAGATCGATAAGAGATCTTAGCAAATCTATAAAATAGAAGGTGGAAATAAAAAGAATAATTTCAGGGAAACAACAGTACTGAGGAAGAAATAGGGTTTTGTAGATTTACAGAGTTGTATGCAGGTTACTTAAGGAACATATGCATACATACATGGGTCTTCTTGGAGATAGGATCATATGTGTGGGGTATAGTGAGAATAGACATGTACATATGTGGGTTTCAATAAGAGAAGGTGTGTACATACATGGGCTACAGTGGTCAAAAGAACATATAAGTCAATACAAGGGAAGATTCAACATTAGATTCTTGGCAATAGGAAAAAAAAATGGGTGAAGTTTTTAGCAATGTCAAGAGGTCGACTAGCCAACAATGTGATCTCAGGTAGGTGGAGAAGGAATTCCATCTGGATATCTAAGCCACATGAGAGAACATAGGAGAAAATAAGGACTTTTTCTCGTGTGCTTGTGTCATCCACTTAGGAGGAAAGAAGTATTTTTTCTCAAGTGGTTGAGCCAAAAAGGACAATGAATCAAGGGGATATTAGATGGGTGAAGAAGGATGTTCATCCAAATTTTATGGGATGATAGATCGATAAATGTCAGTGACAAAGGAAAAATATTGAGAGGCTTCAAAGGTTGAGCGGGTCGGAGGGATTCAACCTTCATGTTGAGGTGGGAACGAGCATCCCCCCAAGTTTTTCATGGAGGATTCATGGTACGAGATGACCATCCAGGATGCTCAGGAGAAGGAGGATTCTAGGAGCATGAGTATAGGAAAGTATTCAAATAAATCTCTGAGAAATATTGCATTGATAGCTTATCTTTCATAGGGAGAAACCAATTAGGCGGATTGGAGAGAAGCCATGGTAGTAGAACTAGTATTGAAGACATATCCAACTCTATGTGGGAGAAGTAACTTCCACCTTAGATTATGTATATCATGTGGAATTCACCAAGAGCCTTGTAATTGTGATACTTTACTTTAGTTAAAGTAATTATTAAATTAAAGTGATTTTGTTAGTGAGTTGAGTTATTTAATGAAATGATAAAAGTAATTAGCATTTAATATTGGTCATTGATCTCAAGTAAGGTGAGAAGTAATCTAAGTCGTCAATCAATTTTCCGATTAGGATTAGCTCATAACTCAATGTTATAAAATCAAGGATATGGTAAAGGAGAAGACACCTTTGGTGAGATACCAAGGTCAAAACTATTTTGTGAGATATGAAGGTCATGGACTTGTGTGAGATACACTTGTGATAGAGATTACTTTTACATGGAGATAACAATAAGGAATTTCTCTAGTGTGGATTAATTAGAGAGTGTAGAAGAAAAGAAGGAATGTTGCTTACACTATATGAGTGAGGAGATCTCGTTGATTGGGTGAAGATATTTCGTCTAAGTTTTGATGTAGAGAGTTTTGTATCATGAAAGACTGTGATTCAAGATCTTGGATAGGTGGAGAAGGACTTCCATATAGATATCATATAGTTCAAGGAGAAGAGATAGAAGAGGTATTCGTAGGTGTATTTTAATTGATTGAATCTAGCATAAATTATAGAACTCTACAAATATTTCTGGGTGCAGACCCCCCTTCTCTCCTAAGGGATGCGCGACCTCTCAGTCTAGGATAGATCAAGAAACTGAGTCAGATTGACTCTTTGGGCCTCTGCTAGACCCAAACCCACTTACACAGGTCCTTTTCACAAATACACAGGTCGTATGAGACCCGCGTGTTCTCTCCTGAACCCCGTTAATCTTCCACGTGAATCGGGCACTAAATATCCTCTGGTGATGCAAGAGCAAAATTGGAAAGCACGTGGAGAAAGAACCTATCAACGTCTTGGAATCTGTATGAGACCTCAATGTTGGCAGTTGTAACCGATATTTTGAAGTCTGGCTTAACTCTGCGGCAGAATTAATTTTGGAGGCATGCTTGAAACCAGGACGGGAAAATCTGGAGGCACGCTTGAAGTGATTGTGAGCAAAGTGGGAGTTTCCACTCCTTCTCTAGAATGTGACTAGTCTAGATAGTCGTTAGGTTAAGTATTAGAGTAGACACATAGTCAGGGGCAACCCTAAGAACCCTATGAGTTAAATAGATTTTTTTTAAGCCCAAATGAGGCTGGCTGTACGGTAGATGTTAGCTGCAAGTTAGCAGGAGATTTGATTTTCAGTTGTTGTTTTTGATTTCAAATTGTAGCCATTTTCACTTTTGAATATAACAGAGGAAAATTGATGGAATGCACAGTGTGTGAACATTTCTTTCAATTCTCTGTTATTGTGTTTTCATGAGTGAATGAATGAATCTCGTTATGAGTAGATGGAACTGCTAATGTTATGATAAGCTTCCATTATTTCTCTTATGTTGAAGTAATGAAAGGTGTGCACATAGAATGTAAGGAGTGCATTGACAGAATCTGTTTTGGTTCCGAAGCTCAGAAGAGATAACTTGAAATTTTCCCTTTGCAAGGAGTGCAAAGAGACTGGTGCAAGGCATGCATAGTCATCTGCAGGAAGCCAAAAAATTATGTAAATATCCAGTGCAAGCAGTGCACAGATCCGAGATTCAACTAAGTCTTGAAGGGACTTTGCAAGAAGTCGAATAAATAGAAAAGGAAAAACATAGGAGGGCGAGAGTAATTTCTCTTAGAGAAATCCTTAGGATCTCAATTATCGAAATCACTGAGACACAAGGAGTGCGTGGGAAATCGAAGTATGTACAAGACCAAGATCAGGAGGAATAACACGTTTCATAAGTGTTAAGGAGACCCAAGAATCGAGTTCATTGAAGGAGAAAAGGTTCAAAACATTTGAACACCTAGAAGATATTCTAACTCTGAAGATAGTGTAAGTTCATGGGGGAAAAAATCACAGCCATTCGATCTGAACGCTAGAGAATCTGAACCGTCCATCAGGAGGGATGCGTAGTGAACGACCAACGTTTCACTAACTCATGCTTTGGAGGAGTCAAAGGACAAAACACTAAGAATTCACGAAGCCCTAATCTGTGACTTGATCTAAGTCGTTGGATCCAGGAGAGATCTGGACCGTCGATCCAACGGCATCGCAATTTTGGCTATTGGGAGAACGGATGCTAGGAGACTTCCAAAGTTTTGAAACATCGATTTAATTGCAGCCATCAATCAAAGAAAGATCCGGAACGTTGACCTAGGGTCATCACGATTTCGGCTATTGGGGGAATGGAGGTAGCAACACTCCGAGAGTCGTGAAACATGAAATCGAGATGAACCTTTCACTCAGGCGCGTGGTCACCACCAGCGGTCACAAAGAGAGAGGGATAGCATGTGTTATCACTCCAAGAAACTCATTAGGGTTGTAGGCTAAGGATGCTTGGTAACTTAAGAAATCATGAATAATGAAAGTGTGGATCAATGGGATAACTGATAATAGCTAATGGGAAGACAACTCACAATGTAATTGAATGAAACAGTGCTTTTAGGAATTGTTATCGCATGGTTTGTAGGAAAGGTCTAAAGAGCTTGAGTCAGGGCTTGAAACCGGCGTAACAGGAGCTTCCCCACCCACTGTCACCTTGATGGGGGCTCTTTCTATTTAGGAGGGCTAGTCCAAGGGAGACGTCCCTAAGGCAATCTGGTTTAATGAAAGGCTAAGGAGAATGGACCAAGTCAAAGAAGTTCCCTTTCACAGATTGCTACCCCAAAGAGATAGTCAAGGAGATAAAACCACTGATGATGCACCTGTTTGCGAGACAAAACAAAGAAAACTAGAATGTGCTTGCAGTGGGTTAGTACTTCATAAGCATTTAAGACTATCTTTCAAATATATATATATATATGAGCTAATGATCAAATGCAATTGTTGACGAAGTCAATGATTGCTAAGCAAAGATAACTAACTTATATTACTTCTTCAACAAAGCAATAGATAAGAGCATTCAATGTTTGCAATTAAACCATGTATCATATCATTAATACAATAAAATTCAGCTCATATACATAATATTGCTGCGTCAGATATATATTGTTGCTACAATGATGATGATGACGTCAAGCTTAAATTTAGATCAAAATTTAGGCAAAGAGTAGAACGTTTTCATCAATAAGCTTGTAAAATGTAATTTATAACTCAATGCCTATCAAAGGAGGTGAGAGAAGTCACAACATTGCATGCCAAGCAAGAAGTCTAAAAGGTGTGATGTCACCTCTATACAAAATTTGTTGTCTACAAGTTAGCTAGCCAAGGATGGATGTTTTGACAAATTCAACTGGCAAAAAGGTAAAACCAATCCACGGCTATGAAGGGATAACAAGGCCGCACCTTTCTATCCAAGAAAATTTAAATTAAGGCCAAACGTTATCAGCTTAGGCTTAGTCTTAAAACTATCTAGGGTTAGATGCTAGGTTAGTAGGGTTGCAATTTTGAAATAGTTTTGAAAGAATTTAAGGCATAACAAGCTCAAGCAAGAGTTTCTAGACTAGTGCCTTGGGTTAATGGAGTCAATGGAGATGTGACTAATGGTTTAGGAAGGGTTCAAACTTAAAGACAATAGAGCTAGGGTTTGATGGTGTTGCTATAGCAAGGCCACAAACCCTAAACCCTTAGAAGAAAAGGCTTACCTAGATGTAGCTAAAGCTAGGCCTAGAGCTTTTACTCCTCTCCTTAAGACTTTCTTGGAAAAACGGCTAGCTTAGAAGCATAAATCTATGGCTGAAAAGTGTTGCTATGGCAAGGATTTTCAAAACCCTAGAAGTAAACCCTAGGTGTAAAATCAATTAGGCCTAGGACGCCTTCTTTCTTCAATTTATGCTCAAAACTAGCTCAAGACAAGAGATGGCTAGTGTAGCTATGGCTAGGCTAAACCTTCTCAAATCCAAT
>ML781211.1:1492230-1511262 GCA_009831015.1 Picea engelmannii | reverse complement strand
CAAGAAAAGTTACATATACAAAAGGAGGATAAAATGAATGGTAACAGATATTTGTAAAGCCATAGATCTAGTAGCCAATGCCAACCCCAGATGCCAGTAAGCCACAGCCAAATGCAGATATGGTATTCAACAAAAATAGTGCATAGATGTAGTTGTAAAATGTCGGTCTTTCTGGTAATCTGTTGTGCCATTTGGGATCATTGTCAGGGAAAAGATGTCCAATATCAGGAAGACCTAATGCTCCTAATATTGCATCCATGACATAATGAAGCAGCACATCCCCATCAGAGTGAGCATCGCAGCCTCTGTCATGAGGAATACTGATTCCTCCAATAATCAAGGGTAATCCAGGTTCGAGCCTATGCAAATCAAAACCATGTCCAACTCTAAAAGGCAGCACTGGGGCACACTTGGCTGTAGCACTCTCGCTTTCAATCTCAATTGCAGTACTGGCATCTTTGTTCACTGTGCTTCTAAATTTGTTTGCTCTGAGTAATATTTGGGCTTTTGATAGGCCGGCCTTTCGTTGATGAAAAGTATCAGCCAGCAGGGAATGGTACAAATGATGTTCCACATCCATTCTTCAAAACTTCATCATCATTAGAAAATGCTAATGAACCATCTGATGTACAGCCCCAAAAGAGAGAACATTTTCCCTCGATGTCACTGGCAACCATAAGAGTCTTGGAACTGCTATCGAATAGAATGAATGCAAAAGAGCCTTCAAAGTGATTCAGTACTTGATCAGCGAGAAACGACCCTCTGTCGCACAGAGCTTTAAATGCTTCTATTGTGACCATCACCTCATTGGCATTCTTGGTAAGTCCATAATCTTGTCTCAGTAATGGAAAATTCCGAAGAGCACCCACGAACACACAGATCACGTCGTCTACAACCCCGAACTAAATCTTACAACACATGGAAGTGTTTGATCTACTTAATCAATACACGGACTCAGTGCATGATGATGGCTATCAGTTTAGGCTCTTGGCTGAGGTTTCGGTGTCCATTTACTAACAATCTTGCCATTCTTTATTCTCCTGAATGTTTGGAACAAATCCTCCTTCATCTTCCACACGGCCTAATGCCTTCAATCTGTCACATGTTTCAAACAAACGCAGAGATTTCACCTGCGTGATTTTGGGAACCTGAATCTTTGAGATATTGGCAGCTAGTTCATGTAGACTTTAGCAAGATTAAGATATTTCTTTCACTTTAATAGCTTGATTCTTGGCCATTTTGACTTTATCTCCTTCTTTGTGTGGGCTAGCAGGCTTCAAATGTTCTGGGCCTCCAAACATGGCTCTTCAAAATAGAGCTCGAATGTATAAAACTCTTCCACCTCAGAAAGTTCCGGCCAAGTATTGAACCTGAGTCACGAGAAAAAGAAGAACAAACCCCACTCAGATCATAATAGTGGAAACAGAAACCATGGAAAATCGCAACTCTGAAACGGAAACAAAAGGGTATGTGGAGAAAGCCATGGAGGATTGAATCTAGCAGTCGGGCAAGGCAAGCCAAGGTGAATTATTGCAACTGTGGACAATGTGAAAATGCAACATCAAGCGAACCAATGGTACCGTGATTCCCAGTTTCAACAATCTTGTATGCATCATTATATTGAGCTGTGAGAATGACAAGCCAGTCATGCAGTAACAATCTGCCCTCCTTCACACCTTTCTCCAACGAAGCTGAAATCACCTTGTGAACCGGGATAGAAAGTATAACTTTTGTATCAGCACCATCATATAGCTCATTGAGATTTCTCGCTACTCCATACTTCAGTGTGTGTATTTTCAACCTCCGCTTAAGTGAATACTTTGGCCTGTCTAGGGAAATAGATCCTTTCTTGAAATTTTCTTCAGGCAGTACAATGACTGTTTATTGAAATGAAAATTGCACAACAGGGGGAGCATCTGAGTTCCTGCTAAAGCCATTGTTGTTCTCAAACTCATAATCATAGCCATAAGTGGCATATGTATCACAACAAATAATATGTTGTACATGGTCATATTGTGGATCTGGGAAAAAGTGGTCATGTGAGCGACCAGGTCTGAATCCAAGTCTGTGTATTCATTTGTAACAACAAATATATCAACGCAGACACCTGCTTGAACAACCACAGCAGCCAAATCCTTGTAAAATGGAGTCTGTTCTAGAAGCAATGCACGGTTAGCATCTTCACCCTCGCTAGACACCTTCAAAATTAGAAATGAAACTTGATAATAATGCCATTAATTATCATCTATCATTAGAAACCCTTCTCATGGCATTCAGATTAAGAAAAATTGGATCTTTGTAGCATTCTGCCCTTATTAGGACAGGCAAAAAGGGTGATCTGAAGGGACAGAGCCATATACTGGAGTTAGAACCTTTGGATGAAGAAACTTCCTTTCAGTTTGAGGGGGCAACTTCACCGCATTTTCCAAATTCTTCTCATGCATCCCTACAACTTATTCAAACTGTAATAAAATGCTGAACACAAGTTCTTGCTGCAAACTACTAGATTGAAAAATATCTCATGCTCGATGAAAAGCTTATTTTCTATCTACTCCTACATCTAGCCAATACAAGTATATTGATCAAGTAAAAGTATACTTCCAATGCAACCATGTCAGAAACTGATTTACAGGCATCATGCTAGATCTTGACCCAAACAATAATGAAGGCCATATCATGCAGAAAAGAGGTTTGAGCAGATAATGAAGATAATCTCCTACTGACACAAATATCTTAACATCCATGTTGCTGATAGAATCCAAAAAGTCAGCAATAGGGTCTTCAAAATCATAAAATAATACCTCTTTGAGCTACTGCTCCAACTGACTGTGTTGCAACTGCTCTTCTTTAATGCTGAATGTAGAATGCTTGATCTCCGTTGGAGGAAAATGCAAAATCAATTTCTGGTCTGAACCTTTATGCTGCCCTTCCTGCAAATGTCTGCTGCAATCTGTCTTTATCTGAAAGTAACCCTTTGCATCTGTTACAGATCCAAAACTATCTCTTACGAACCTGTCAATCTGCTCAACATCTTCAAAATTTTCAGAGAGAAAAATCTGATATTCATGACAACTTACAGCAGTAGATGCATTTGATATGATGTCAAAAGCATCGCTAAGGTTGTCATAGTGTGGATTATTGATCTCCTGATCATGATGAAGAGTATTTTCTTCAGCAGTATACTCTTCACGAAGTTCTAATTTTGAAATATGGAATTCATGACAACACTCGGGAAAAAGAAGATCAGCTAAAAATTGGTCCTTACAAAACACATGAAAAGCAGCATGAAAATCTGCTAAAGAGCTAACACTTGCATCCGGAAGAGACTGGCACCAGTCAAGAGCAATTCCCTCTAAAGAAAATTTGAACAGCTTGATTTGAACATCTTCATGTACAATTTCAAGCCGGTCAATGAAGTCATGGAAATCCAGCAAATGTTCAGTTGGCACTTCCCATTCTTCTCCTCGAAATCTGGGAAGGTTGTGTTCCCATTCATCTCTAGTAGGTACTGGATGAGGGTAACCATAAATGCTTGAAAAATCATAGAACTCATACCTCTTTGCTAAGATCAGATTCATTTATATAACAGTGGAGTCACCACCGAATTCGTCCTTCATGGAGTCGCCAGATAGATGATTACAACCGAAATAATGTCCAGGATTTGTCTATCATCAAAGCTAGATCTATGTCATCTCCCAAGGAAGCTGAGCTTCAATCTCCTCTCCCCAGCAATGACGCCATTTTGTTATCACTCCAAGAAACTCCTTAGGGTTGTAGGCTAAGGATGCTTGGTAACTTAAGAAATCATGAATAATGAAAGTGTTGATCAATGGGATAACTGATAATAGCTAATGGGAAGACAACTCACAATGCAACCGAATGAAACAGTGCTTTTAGGAATCAATGACCAGACAGAGTAATATGAAAAGGTATGGAGAAAACTGATCTAGATAATCAAATACAGTAGTGTGCAGGATCATACAAGCCAGCAAGAGGTCATTCAATTCAAGATATGAGCTAAATAAGAAGATGAAAGTTCTTAATAGCTGAACTAAATTGAATCAAATTACAGAGCAATGGAATAGATGAAGAAATCTGTCATTAACAAAAAAAGAAGACTATCTTTCTATATTGAAAAATAAGTGTCTTAGTACAATAGCAAAAGAGTATCCAAAATTGAACCCTCTAGTGCTCCAAATGTCTTTGACTTTATAGCCTTTTACAATCAGTTTCAGATCCTAAAACAATGGATCTGATATTCTAAAAATAGAAAGTCAAAACTGACTTATAAAAGATAAGGAGAGATCCTCAAGATGGGGTCAACCTCTATCTTTTAGTCTTCAAACATTGGTTGAAAGTTGATGAAGTGTAGCTTAGCCTTCCAAGGCTCTTTGATCTATTCCTTTGAAAATGGAATTCGAATTTGATGATGTGTGCCAAAAATTCCTATCATTTTGCTCTTGAAAATCACCAAATCTAGTCAAAAAATTCCCTTTTGACTTTCATATCCAAGAATGGCCTTTAGATTTTGATTTGATAATTCATAACCATCTTATTGAAGAAGGTTTCAAACCATTCAAACCCAAAAAATCCTGATCTGGGCGAAAATTTGGCTATTTTGTCCATGACAGGCTTTCAACAGCTAATTTACCCGAAAATCTGCTCTTTAGCTGTTGAAAGTTGCAACTTTCAACAGCTAACTGGTTATAATTCTGCCTTCTACGCTGGTGAAAGCACAGATTTTTTCAAAATCAAATTTCTCAGTCATGGAGAGCCCATTTTTCATTCTTAAATAGTCGATCGACATGTACAAATCCTAAGCTTTCCAGTGGTGCTTTCAAATCTGCATTTGGAGTCTGAGAAGCTATTCAAATTTTTCGTACAATATTAGGCACCATTCTTTCAAAAATGCTGGTGCATTTTTTATCGCTAATAGCATGAACTAGGCCCCTATCGGGATTTTGGGAGTTGGGATAGTTAGGGATAATCACACGCAAAGTCTCAATATGTGAAATCACAAAAATCCTTTTGAGTTAGGCGAGTGGTCATAATTTTGGTCACAAGAGGGAAGGGGCTTATCCCGTAATCGCGTGGTCATCATCAAGGTCACATCTGAGAAGGGGCCAAGAGAGGGGGTGCTAACGCCAACTCTGATATTTTTGTAGAGAGTGGAAGTGAAGGTTGCGGGTGTCGTAGAGCCTATATCAGGAGTCGTGAGGACCTGTAGTTGACAAAGGATGGGACCAATGAGGTCTCAGAGAGTCACTGACTCCAGAATCTAAGATCCTGACTGGGAGGTCATGCAACCCTTAGGAGGGAAGGGGGTCTGTACCAAGTGGTATCAGTTCTTGCTAACAGTAGGAAAAGGAGAGGAGACAAAATAACTCAAATTTGTACTCTGTGTGTGACAGACAGTCAACACAATGCCTCCAAGGAGATGAGTGGAACCACCTTTGGCCAATCGACCTGTATAAAGGTAAATGCAAGAACTTTGTGCAATATTAGAGGCGATGGAGGCAGCGTAGAGAATACCACCTGATACGAGAGACATTTTTTATGCATAAAGTGAGGAAGTAATTGGTGATAATGTTGTTGAAGCAGTTGCAGGAGAGCATGTTGCTGAAGAACACTTGTCGAGAGAAATTCTTAGATTGGGAGGTAGAGCCAATATGGAGGTCCCAATGTATGAAGGCAATTTAGATGATGAAGAGATGTTTAATTGGATAATATCCATGGAAAAACATTTCGACTATGACGATGTCGATGAAGAGAGAAAGGTGGAATGGGCTTTCACCCAGCTCAAAGGACATACAATGTTGTGGTGGGATGAACTGCAGGCTAAGAGGATAAGTAAGGGAAAACAAATGATAAATATTTGGGACAGAATGGTAGCCAAGTTGAAGGCTAAGTTCATGCCCAAGTATTATCAGATCAATCTGTTCAGGAAGATGCATAACCTGAGACAGAAATGGATGACAGTTAAGGAGTACACAGAGGAGTTCTATAGGCTGAACATCATAACTGGGCAAAGAGAGAGAGAGATGAAGAGAAATTAGCCAAATATATAAATGGTTTGAGATATGAAATCAAGGATGAGCTCAACATGATGTCAGTAAGGATAGTGAAGGATGCTTATCAGTTTGCGCTGAAGGCAGAGGAGAAGTTGGCCAGAAAACAAAGCCAGCGAGGAATAGGTAAGGGCCCAGCCCCAAACAAAAGAAAGGGAGTTACCCATAACATGGCACATAATTCTAAGGATGCGACTAAGAAACCACACAGTCACTCAGAAAGAGGAGGAAGTTCCTGAAAAAGACAGGGTGGTGGAAGAAATTCTTCCAGAGGAAGAGGAAGAAGAGGAGGAGGAGAAGTAAGATGTTATGCCTATGAAAAGACATGGCACATCTCTTGGGAATGTCCCAAGAAATATAAATAAGGACTAGGTGAAGCTCACATTTCAGAAGCACAAAGAAGAGATGTTGAAGCAGAAGGAGCAGAAGATGGAAGATCCCTGATGTTGAGGAAGGTTCTCTTAAAACTAGAGGCAAAAGTTGAAAGGCCGATGCAGAGGAATAGTCTCTTTAGAACAAGTTGCAAGACTAAGGATAGAGTATGCAAGGTGATAATTGATAGTGGGAGCACTGATAACCTAGTATCCACAGAGATGGTGCAGAAATTGGAGCTCGAGACAATTGCATGTTCAAATCCATACAAAGTCTCATGGTTGTAGAAAGGACACTAGGTAATGGTTACTAAACAATGCTTGGTTGAATTTAACATAGGAGGATATAGAGATGAAATTCTATGTGATGTAATTCCCATGGATGTATGTCATATTTTGTTGGGAAGACCATGGTAGTTTGATAGGAATGTCATTCACAATGGGAGGAAGAATACATACACATTAGAGAAGAATGGTAGGACACACATGCTTCTCCAATAGAGGAGAAGAGAGAAAAAGAGGAGGCCATCACAAGCATACTTCTCATGAGTGGGAAGGAACTCCTGAAAGAAGTCAAGGAAGAACAGGAGATGCAGTGTGTTGTGGTAAGGAAGCCTAGAGTTATACTTATACGTACTTCAATGGAAGATTTGCCTAAAGAAGTTCAGGAATTGTTGGATAATGTTTCTGACATAATGGTGGATGAGATGCCAAACTCATTGCCACCCATCAAAAGTATCAGTCACCATATTGACTTGATACCAGGAGCAAGCTTGCCAAACAAATCAACATACATATTGACACCTCGACAGAATGAGGAAGCGAAGAACCAAGTCCAGGAATTGTTAGATAAGGGCTTGGTCAGAGAGAGCTTGAGTCCATGTGTAGTACCAACTGTATTGAGTCCAAATAAATATGGAGGATGGAGAATGTGTATAGACTGAAGAGACATTAACAATATCACCATCAGGTATAGATTCCCTTTACCTAGAATGGATGATTTAATGGATTTATTAAGTGGAGAAAATTTATTTTCTAAAATATATTTGAAAAGTGGATATCACCAGATCAGGATGAGAGAAGGTGATGATTGTAAAATAACCTTTAAGACAAATGAAGGTTTGTATGAGTGGCTCATTATATCATTTGTCTTAACAAATGCGCTGAGGACTTTTATGAGGCTGATGAATGAGATACTGAAATATTTCATTGGCAAGTTTTTGGTTGTGTATCTGGATGATATACTAATCTTTAGCAGGACTAAAGAAGAGCATTTGAGGCACCTGACATTAGTGATGAGGAGACTAGAGGAGGAGAAGTTGTTAATAAATCTGAATAACTCCTCTTTTATAAAATTAGAACTCATTTACTTGGGTTTTTTGATCTCTTCAAATGAACTGAAGATGGATCCAGAGAAAGTGAAAGCAATCAAAGAATGGCCATCACCAAGGAGCATGTTTGAAGTAAGGAACTTCCATGGATTAGAAAGCTTCTATAGGAAGTTCATCAAATACTTTAGTGGAGTTTGTGCACCAATGATGGATACAGTGAAGAAGAAGAACAATTATTTTAAATGGACAGAGGAAGCCGAGAGGAGCTTCAATATACTGAAGGAGAAATAACAGAATGACCAATTCTGGTCTTGTCGAATTTTGAAAAGACATTTCAAGTGAGATGTGATGCAAGTGGAGTTGTAATAGGAGCAGTTTGAGTCAGGACAATAGACATGTTGCCTATTTCAGTGAGAATTTGAATGATACCAAGAGAAAATAATCCACATACGACAATGAGTTTTATACCATAATTCAAGCCTTGAAGAAATGGAGGCATTATTTGTCCCACAATAATTTCTCTTGTATAGAGATAACCAAGATTTACAATTCATAACCATGCGAGAAAAATTGAATCAAAGGCATGAAAAATGGGTTGATTTTATGCAGAATTTTACCTTTGTCATGAAACATATTGCTGGGAATGCTAACAAGGTTGTTGATGCATTAAGAAGGAGATATTTGTTTCTGTAGGAATTCCAGGTGAAGACCTTTGGGTTTGAACACCTTAAGGGCATGTATTGTGATGATACTGATTTCAAGGAAGCATATGAAGCATGTGTGAACCCTATGCTGAGAGGAAAAAAGTCAGTGGACATAGTACATGATTCTAGAGGGATTGTTGTTCAAGGTAAATCAATTGTGCATACCAAAATTCTTAATGAGGGATAATCTTTTGAAGGAAAAGCATAGTGGAGGATTGGCTGGACATTTCGGCCATGATAAAATGTTTGCACAGCTGAGCAATTCATACTATTGACTAGGTATGAGAATAGGCATGATAAAGTTTGTGAACAGATGTAGAATCTGCCAACATGAAAAAGGATAAATAAAGAACACTGGATTGTATCAACCATTGCCAATACCATAGAGGCCTTAGGATGCAATAAGCATGGATTTTGTGTTGGGACTACCAAGAACGCAAAGAGGATTTGATTCCATATTTGTGGTGGTGGATATATTTTCAAACATGGTAGATTTTATCCCATGCCAGAATACCAGTGATGCAACACATGTTGCAAATCTATTTTTCAAGCAAGTTGTAAGACTTCATGGCCTACCCAGAAGCATTTTCTCGGACAAAGACACAAAATTTGTTGGTCACTTTAGGAGAACACTATGGAAGAAGTTGGGGACAAATTTTTCCTTCATCTCGGCTTATCATCCTCAGACAGATGGAAAGACTGAGGTGGTGAACATAAGTTTGGGAAACTTATTGAGGAGTCTGGTCACTGAACACCATAACCAGTGGGATCAGATTCTGCTGCAAGCAGAATTTGCATAAAATGACTCACCAAATAGGAGAAATATAAAGAGCCCATTCCAAATATTGTTTGGAATTCAACCCAGGGGATTATCTGAGTTGAGAGACTTGGAACAGAGTGATATCAAGAGTGCTGGAGCAGAAGATTTTGCTGCAGAAATGCAGAGGCTCCATAGCCAGATCAGAGGATAGTTGCAGAGTTCTAACCAGAACTACAAGCGTAGAGATGATCAACATCGCAAAGAACCTCAATTTGAAGTAGGAGATCAGGTTCTGGCACATCTCATGAAGGAAATGTTCCCTGGGGGGACATATAACAAGGTAAAGATGAAGAAGATAGGGCCATCTAAGATCTTAAAGAAGTTTGATGCAAACGCCTATGAGATTGACCAGCCATATGATGTGGGCATATTTCCCATATTCAATGTTTCAGAACTGTACCCTTATAGGACAGATGACACAGAGGGATCAGAAGATCAAGAGAATATTCATTGGGAGAAACAAATTCCTATAGCAGAGAATCCACAAAAGGAGAAGAGTGTGGATCAGAGGATTAGTAAAAATACCAGGAGGAAAACCTATTTTGAATATCTGGTGAGGTGGAAGGGACACCCAATAGAGGATGCCAGTTGGGAAAATGGACAGGAGTCCATGAATTGTTTTCAAGGGGAGTATGATGCAGGAGCATTGTTGGAAAGCACGCAGAGCAAGAACCTATCAGCATATGGGTATCTGTATCAGACCTCAACACTAGCAGTTGCAACTAATATTTTGAAGTCTTTCTTAACTCAGAGCCGGAATTAATTTTGGAGGCACGCTTGAAACTAGGCCAGGAAAATCTAGAGGCACGCTTGAAGTGATTGTCAGCGAAGTGGGAGTTTCCACTCCTTCTATGGAATTCGACTGGTCTAGATAGTCGTTATGTTAAGTATTAGAGTAGACACGTAGTCAAGGGGAACCTTAATAACCCTCTGAGTTAAATCGATGTTTTGTAAGACCAAATGAGGCTGGCTGCAGGGTAGATGTTAGCTGCAAGTTAGCAGGAGATTTGAGTTTTTAGTTGTTATTTTTTATTTTAGATTGTATCCATTTTCACTTTTGAATATAACCGAGGAAAATTGATCCAATGCATGGTGTGTGAACATTGCTTGCAATTCTCTGTTATTGTGTTTTCATGAGTGAATGAATGAATCTCGTTATGAGTAGATGGAACTGCTAATGTTAGGATAAGTTTCAATTTTTTCTCTTCTATTGAAGTAGTGCAACGTGTGCACACAGAATGCAAGGAGAGTGTTGACAGAATTTGTTTCGGTTCCGAAGCTCAAAAGAGATAACACAAAATTTTCTCTTTGCAAGTAGTACAAAGAGACTGGTGCAAGGTGTGCACACTCATCCACAAGAAATGAAAACCTTGCATAAATATCTGGTGCAAGGAGTGCACAGATCTGAGATTCGACTAAGTGCCAAAGGGACTTTGCAAGAATTTAAAGAACCAGAAAAGGAAAATGCCAAGAGGGTGACAAGAATTTTTCTTTGAGAAATACTTAGGATATGATTTATTGAAATCCCTTAGACACAAGGAGTGCATGGGAAATCAAAGTCTGTACAAGACCAAGCTCATGAGGAATAACGCTTTTCATAAGTGTTAAGGAGACCTAAGAAACAAGTTCATTGAAGAAGAAAATGTTTGAAACCTCTGAACACCCAGAAAATCTTCTAAATTTCAAGATACTATAAGTGCAAGGGGGAAAAGATATCAGTTGTTCAATCTGAATGCTAGAGAATTGGAACCGTCCATCAGGAGGGATGCATGGAGAATGACCAGTGTTTCAGTGACTCGCGCTTTGGAGGATTCAAAGGACAGAACACTAAGAATTTATGAAGCCTCAATCTGTGACTTGATCTGAGTCATTGGATCCAGGAGAGATATAGACCATCGATCTAGCGCCATCGCAATTTCGGTTATCGGGAGAACAGAGGCAAGGAGACTTCCAAAGTCATGAAACACGAAACACTTGTTTGATCACATTCATTGATCAAAGAATGATTTGGACCATTGACCTAGGGTCATCGTGATTTCGAATATCAGGGGAACAGAGGTAGCAACACTCCCAGAGTCATGAAACACAAAATCGTGAAGCGCCTTTCACTTAAGCTAGTGGTCACCTCCAACAGTCACAGAGAGAGAGGGCTAGCATACACTGGGCCCCTATCGAGATTTCGGGAGTCGGGATAGTCGGGGAGACATGCACGCAAAGTCATGATATGTGAAATCATGAAACACATTTTGAGTTAGGCGAGTGGTCATAACCATGGTCACAAGAGGGAAGGGGCTTAGCCCGTAATTACTGTTAATATTATGGTAGCTGCAGGAGGTATTTACCCCCACGTGTGAACCTGACGAGAAGAGAAGACTCTGGGAAGCAAGAGAAACCCTAATGAGTTGGCTAATAACCCTATAGTTGGCTTAAGAAGATAATTTATATTAGGCCATTAGCCTCCAAGAGGAGAAGTCAGCCAGAAATAATAATAATATACTGAACAGACACTATCCAGAATAAGAAGTCGACCCCAGAAAATCTGGTAGAACCAGTATAAATACAGGGCGCCAGTTTTCATTTGCAGCATCTCAGAATTGTAGTTTCTAAGTTGGTGCGTACTGCAGTTGCAGTCTGGTGCGCAGGTTTGGAGGAGGGTTGCAGGTGCAACTGCAACAACAACAAGTTCTCAGTATTGGCTTGAATATATCTTGGCTAGGGTTTGGGACTATCTGATCAGTCTTTGTGATGTGCTATCCTTGGGTATTGATGCGCTACTCTTTGTTTAACTATCTAGCCTAGGTTTTGCTTCTGGAGGAATTCTCAGTCAAGGTTAAGGTGCTCGAAGGGAAGCTTCGGCCTATGGTTGGGTGACAAAGGTATCGTCATTGGTAAAATGAGCACACCATATTCTATATTCTAACAGGTTATGGGCCCACACCCCTTCAGTCAGCCTAAAACACTGGAAGGAAACATAGCCTCTAGACATTGAGCTCGTTCAGGAACTGTCACTAGGGTTACTAGCAGGATCAGTTTCCAAAAGCACTGTAGCTAGGGTTACTAGAAAAAGCAGTTGACGAAACCCTAAACCTCTTGTTGAGGCACCTTAAGTTACTAGATTGACCTAATCTCTGGATAGATCAGTGCGCCCTAGCCCAACGCATCTCCTGGTACTCTCAGAAGGCCAAGACATAAAGTTTCGATTTCTGGTCAAATCTAGGGTTTGACCAAGTCAAGCAAGCCATGACGAACTCTATGAAGTCTGAGAACAAGCTAGATGGAGCCTCTAACTTCAGAGCATGGAAGACAAGGATTGACCTCATCCTTGCTAAGAATAAAGTGTTGGATATTGTGAAAGGAAAGATCGTGAAGCCAGAGTTTGAAGAAGGAGAAGAGAAGGAACCGCAAAACATTGCAGCTATGGAGAAGTTCAAAGATGTTGACATCAATTCCATGAGTATCATAGTGGATTCCATAAAATACCACTTGATACCCTACATCTCCCATCTTGACTCATCGAAGAAGATGTACGATGCCCTAACAAATCTCTTCTCTGTCAGAAACATTGGACAAGTTATGAATATGAAGAATGAGCTCCGTGACATGAAGATGAATGATGACGACAACATAACAACATACTTTGTAAGGATATCCCAGCTAAGAGATCAACTAAAATCTCTTGAAGAGATCACTTCAGAAAAGGAATTGGTGAACATAGTACTCAATGGTCTTCCCAAGACATGGGATGCATTTGCCACAAGCACGAACACAAGGAAGGAGTACTTGACATTTGAAGAACTTTGGACTTGTTGTGCTCAAGAAGAATCAAGGATCAATGCAAAAGAGAAACCCCAAAAGAAGAATGATGATCAAGCCTTCACAACAAGATTCAAGAACTTCAGGAACAAAAGGAAGTTTGGTTCAAGGAGAAAGCCAAATCAAGAGAAAGACATCTCAGAAATACAATACTTCAACTGTTAGAAGTACAGTCACTACATGAATCAGTGTCCTGAGATAAAGAAAAGGAAGGAGAAACATGAAGCATTGATTTCCGAAGAAAAGGAACCTACAAAGAAGACTAAGTAGGATGGAAGAGACTTCTTCTACTAAAAGGTAACAACACTCTTCTTATTTCTTGTACATATCTTGTTTGCATCGTCATTGTACATATCTTGTATATCTATCTCTTCGAAGATAATGTGTTCCAAGAAGAACTATACCTATGAAAGAAAAAACAAGATGAAAAGAGTTATCATTAGATATTAAACATGAAAGAATGAAATATATCATGTGAAATCTCTTACAAGATAAGCCAAAATTAGAATCAATCCTGAAGAGACTTAGAGGTTAGACATCAAGAGAAATTGGAGAAAGACTTATGATGACAACTAATATGGAAGCATGGACTCTATTAGACAAGAGATCCAATTATATATTGCATAAGACAATAAGGATGAAGATGGAAGCGTGGAATCTATTATATATTGTAGAAGACAATAAGGACGGAGACAGAAGCATGGACTCGGTCAGATGAAGGAAACAGATTATATGCACTTATACATGAACCAAGGATCAGGAGGGAGCTAATCCTATGATCCATTGAAGATGATGAAATATATATATATCCATGGTAGCAGTCATGAAAGACAGTACGTGTTCAGCTCAACTGTAGAAGAAGACATCTTCAAAGAGAAGCCTTAAAGCATTCCTGGTTGTCCATCTAGATTCGTGATCCTATGATGAAAGGTAGAAGTGGAATCTCTAGGGCATGGAATCTATAAGAAACTCCATGGACCCAAAAGAAAAAGAAAAACATGAAGATTCCAAGAAAGAAGAACCAGAACAACCAGTCATTGTATCAAGAATCACAAGATTACCAGCCTGATATGAACTCACTAAAAGCAATCAAGTAGAAGAACTAAAAGTCGTGATGAAGAACAGTGTACGGAAGACTTATGAATGAAAGAATTACGAGATCCAGAACCAGAGGTTCTCTCAGATGGAGAGAGAAGACTATGATGATTGATTGTTCCAAGTACACCAGACTTATCTCTATATAAGTCATTATATTATCCACAACATCCATGAGTCAGAATTCTACATCAGAGGAATGAAGAGAATGTTCTCCAGAGAAATTGAATATAGAGCATATGAAGAGCAATCTCAAGACTTTAAGGCATACCAAAAAGATACTCATGTATGTAGATAAGAAGAAGACAACTTGGCGGAGAACCTCCATTGCACAAAAAAAGCGTGGTGAAGATTTCCTATGACATCAAGATGACTACTCAGAAGATCAGATCTCATGATGACAGAAGAAGTACCACATGGATATGTTCCAGTTCTCCAACTATGATATACTTTATTTTTCATATCTACATGAAGCCTTCATAGTGTTCCAGACTACAGTACAAGCATTAAATTATCCATGATAAAGTCCAGAAGGGAGAAAATGATTTCTCAAATACATATCTCCACAGATGAGCAGATAAGCATACATTTTGGTAAAGCCTCTATTCAAGATGAAAGAACTTGCATACTCAAGCTATAGCTCGTGGAAATAACTCTCTTAGCTGGAAGGGAAGACTCTCCAAACTAAAAGAAGGTACGCAAACATTTATTTTTGTGATTGAAATAACTCTCCAGCTAGGAGGGAGGATTGAAAATATTATTTATCTTTGTAATTGAAAAATAGTCCAGATTGGACAGATTCTTTCCTGTTCGGAAAGTGGATTGAGATTTCTGATGGACATTGACTTCCCATTATAGTTAACATGGGAGGCATATTGATTGCTGATGTATCATAGACATCGAATTCCCATTATGGGGAGTGGTCTAGGATAGTCATTCTTCTTGGCAGTCACTCTGAGTAGTGGTCAAGTAGAATGGTCCGCCTCACCGGGTAGTCATTCTTTCGAAGTTCACAGTTGTGAGCAGTTTCATAGAATGTTCCATTTTAAAGGTTAATGCAATACAAACATTCCTCGAGGGCAGACTCATTCTCTCCAGGTTACACTTTTTTTAGTGTCGAAGGAATGGCCCAAGGTGGGGAATAGTCCAGATTCAGCAATCAAGGATAGTCATTCCTTAGGGCAGACTCATTCCCTCCAGGTTACACTTTCTTTAGTGTGGGAGAAATTTCCCAGGGTAAGGAATGGTCCAAATATTTCTTAGGGAAGACTCATTCTCTCCAGGTTACACTTTGTTTAGTGTCGGAGGAATGGCCCACGGTGAGAAATGGTCCAGGCTCAGAAATGAAAAGTAATATTTCTTCCTTGTTTGTGAAGAATAGGGAAGATAGCCCATTGCTGATGAGGGCAGATATTATTTCAGATATCATAGACATGAGTAAAAGATCTACCCAGAGGATTCAGTTTATCTTTAAATAGTACTTTCTATGCAGGATGGCATCAGATGATTGTTATGTAGAGATATACTACTATGGTGGATATCTTCCACTGTTCGTGAGGCATATATTCTTTCAGAGCTCACAGATGTGAGTGAAAGAGTAGTCCAGATAATTCAATCTATATCATAACATTGTTTCTATGCAGACGAAGACTACTATGGTGGCAGACATTCTTTTAGATCTCACAGACGTGAGTGAAAGATTGGCCCAGATGATTCAGTTTTTATCATAACATTGTTTCTATGCAGGATGCTCTCAGATGTTTGTTATGAAGACTATATGATAGTAGATGAGGACTATTGGGGTGAATATGTTTCACTGTTCACATCCATACGTTGTTGATCAACTACTGGTGTGTTCCTTGATGTGGTAGTGAACCACTGGATTGTAGTTATGTACTACTATGAATAGACACAGGTGTGTTCTATCCATGTTCTAATTGCCTTGAAGACTATCAACAATTTATTGGAGATAATGATCATTCAGATGAATGATGAACAAAGATTTTCCAGATGGAAAATAGTTCAAATCCTTTTGTATCACTCTATGGTGAGAGTGACTTATCCAACATCATATCTAACTACTCAGATGAAGAATGGTTTTGAGAGATGATGCAACTGATGGTGATGGTGATGCTCATGATCTAGTCATGAAATAGTCTAGATGACTATATTGATGCTACCGGGTAAATGGTATGTTTTGTGCTCAAGTCCATTCCTGTAAATACCTCTCTAGCTAGGAGGGAGTGTTAATATTATGGTAGCTACAGGAGGTATTTACCCCCACGTGTGAACCTGACGAGAATAGAAGACTCCGCGAAGCAAGAGAAACTCTAATGAGTTGGCTAATAACCCTAGAAGCCTTGTCAGCTCAAGAAGATATTTTATATTAGGCCATTAGCCTCCAAGAGAAGAAGTCGGCTAGAAATAATAATAATATACTGAACAGACACTATCCAGAAGGAGAAGTCAGCGCCAACAAATCTGGTAGAACCAATATAAATACAGGGCACCATTTTTCATTTGCAGCATCTCAGAATTGCAGTTTTCCAAGTTGGTGCGCACTGCAGTTGCAGTGTAGTGCACAGGTTTGGAGGAGGGTTGCAGATGCAGATGCAACAACAAAAATTTCTTAGTATTGGATTGAATATCTCTTGGCTAGGGTTTGGGACTATCTGATCAGTCTTTGTGATGAGCTATCCTTGGGGATTGATACTCTACTCTTTGTTTGGATATCTAGCCTAGGGTTTGCTTCTGGAGGAATTCTAAGTCATGGTTAAGGTGCTCGGAGGGAGGCTTCGGCCTATGGTTGGGTGACGAAGGTATTGTCAATGGTAAAATGAGCACACCATATTCTATATACTAACAATTACGTGGTCATCGTCAAGGTCAAATCTGAGAAGGGGCCAAGAGAGGGGGCACTAATGTCAACTCTGAAATTTTCGCAGAGCATGAAAGTGAAGGTTGCGGGTGTTGTAGAGCCTGTACCAGAAGTTGTGAGGACCTGTAGTTGACACAAGACGAGACTAGTGAGGTCTCAGAGAGTCACTGACTCTAGAATCGAAGATCCTGACCAGGAGGTCGTCCAACCCTTAGGAGGGAAGGGGTTTGCACCATCTCGATAACTTCTTCTATTACGTGACCACGACTGTCACCACTCGCCTAACCAAAGGTGTGTCACGATTTCACGTATTGGGTGTTTGTGTATAAGCCAACCCTGATTCTCTGACTTCCGAAATCCCGATGTGAGTCCTAGCGTATGCTAGCTCCTCCCTTATCCTTCAACGATGTGACCCTTCACCATGATCGTGGGCCAATATTCCTAGCGCATCGTGATTTCTCTTATCAGGAACTCATGATGTGGTTCACCTCCATTCTCTCAAGGTACGAACTCCCGATGCCTCAGATCTGACGATCCAGATCCTCCCTCGACCCAACGGCTCAGATCAAATCGTGCTCACTCTCGAATCCCGAAATGCCAATATTTCAAAGCACCAAATCAATGGCTCATGCTCCTCTGGATTTAACGACCACTATCAAGTCATGAAATCAGATTTCATGAGTTCCCAGAACTCTTACTTTCGATTTTTTGAGTTACAAACTCCCGACAAAACTAGATCTATGGTTCCTCTCCCTCCTTCGATCAACAGTTGTGATCAAATTGAGATTTTTCGAGTTGTGAGTTATTATAACTCTTCCTTTGACTTCCCCGTGTCACGATTCAGCGAAAATTTGTTCTCTCGCCATGTGTCCCCCTTGACAATAGATGAATCCAATGATTTCAGGATCTCATAACCCCGCTCCTCTTGTGTATTTTTCAAAGATTATCGTTAGCGCACTTTACCTTGATCGGGTGGCTACAATTCTTTTGCACTCAGACCGAATGAATGATATCTTTCCCCCTTTGTGATTTCTCCTCATTGTATGGATGTTGATCGGACCGTCCAGATATTTCTATTGGATCATGTTGTCATTGATGCCAATGTTTTGATTGATTGATTTCAAGTGATTTATTGATGTCAAAGGATTGATTGACTAATGATTTATGTAATATAATATGTATTTTCCTTGATGAGAATGCATAGATGAAGATCGATCAATGAGTTGTCATTGATACATGATGAAGATGGATCGATGTGGTTCCATTGGTATATGATTGCATTGTTGGAAAAATGTATAGATGACTCATTATTGTCTTATCATGATTGATAAGGTGCACAAATGGATGAACTCCATAGTGGTCCTCTTATGGTGAAATCCCTCATGGGAAGACGCTTTGTGGATTGAGTTATCCTAGAAGAATGGTTGGAGGACCCATGCTCTCATTATTGTCTTATCATGATTGATAAGGTGTACAAATGAATGAACTCCAAAGTGGTCCCCTTATGTTGAAGGCCCTCACGGGAAGACACTTTACGGATTGAGTTATCCTATAAGAAAGGTTGGAGGACCCATACTTGTATGAGCAATAACGAGATGAAGATCAAGGAAATTGTTGGTGAAACTATCCTAGATGGATAGTGCTTGTCATGCCATTTCTGGTGGTATGTGGAATGTCACATAACTCCTCCTGGTTTGAGAGTTATGGCCTTACGAAGATGAAGGACCCTCACATGAAGGCTTCAACCCCCAAAGTCAAAGAAGTCAAAGTGACCTAAAAGAAGAAATGATAAAATAAGGTGACAAAATCAAGAAGGAATATTTACGGAAAGTTGTTAACCCTAAAAATAAGGAAAATAGGTTAAGTGACCTAGAAATGGGTTAATATTATTTATTCAAGGTGGATTATTTAAATAATCAAGAGAAGTGAGAAAATCAAGAAATGATAAAGTA
>ML781211.1:1464568-1486849 GCA_009831015.1 Picea engelmannii | reverse complement strand
TAAATAATCAAGAGAAGTGACAAAATCAAGAAATGATAAAGTAAGGTGACAAAATCAAGAAGGAATATTTATGGAAAGTGGTTAACCCTAAAAATAAGGAAAATAGGTTAAGTGAACTAGAAATGGGTTAATATTATTTAAATAATAAATTAAAATGAAAAATTCAAGGTGGATTATTTAAATAATCAAGAGAAGTGACAAAATCAAGAAATGATAAAGTAAGGTGACAAAATCAAGAAGGAATATTTAAATATTAAAGTATTGGAGAACTTTCTATTTATGGAAAGTGGTTAACCCTAAAATAAGGAAAATAGGTTAAGTGACCTAAAAATGGGTTAAGGGACCTAAAAATGGGTTAAGTGACCTAAAGAATGAATGTATAAATAATATAGCAATGGTCTCCTCTAGATCATCCTTTTTGTGGATCAATGGAGAGCTTCTTGTGGGAATATATTTTGGAGTATTGATGGAGAGCTTCTTGTGAGAGTTTCTTGAGCATTTTTGGTGTGTAACACTTGAGGATATTGAAGATCTATAGGTGAATGAGGTAACCAAGGATATCTAAGCCAAAATGCTGAGGAAAGTGAAGAAAATAAGGCCGAAATGCAAGGAAGGACAAATTCTTTTTATGGTGCTTTCTAAGGTATGTTATTTACAGGTCATCTCACCATTTTCTCTATAAAATTTTTTCTATAATGATTCAGATCCTGAAATTTCTATGCAAGTGAGAAAACACAGCCAAGTATCTGTGATTAAAAATTCATCTTGTGGGTCGTTGTAGTTTTGAAGTTACACTCCATGGAAAATAGGGTTTGTGGCTATTCCTGAAACTAGTCAAAATCAGGTGTTTCGGGTAAAAACGTCATGACTTATTCACAACAGATCCAAATTCAGTGAGAAAAATTGTGTTGGTTAGATTACAGTCTTTAGTATTCTCTGTAATAGTTTCATATCTATTCATCAAATATTTTGTGAGGGGAACGCTCTACAAGGTCGCTCTCTAGAATAAGCCAAAATTCAGCAAGGTATGCCATTTTTTCTATAAATCCTTTTCTAAGAGGTTCCAAGTAGTGCCACTTGGAGGAATTTCATAAAACATGCTGAAGAACATTGTGTATCAGTTTCAGATCTTTATTTCGTACAGGTACAAAGTTATGATTATTTCAAGTTAGGGTTGTTGACTAATCCAAAACTAGTCATGGTTGAGACAAGCAGTTGATGAGTTGGAACATACATGAGGTGTACAGTTGATGATGTTGGTACATATTGATGAGTCATTGCTGATGATTAGTTGACATATGATTGGTATATACTTGGTACATGGTTGGATGCACTTGTTTATGGTACAGGTTGATTACATGTTGTTTAGCACAGGTTGGTGCATGGTTGATACTCTTGTTTATGGTACAGATTGATATATGTTGAGGATTGTTGCCTCATATCAGTTGGTGCTGAGAATGAAAGCTGAGTCTTGCATATAGAGTTGGTGCTCTTGTAGAGTTGTACTCTATTCAGTTGTTGCTGATAAACCCCAAGGATTGTAGTCCATAATAAAAAGAAAATTGTACATACATCTTGTGTTCTTTGTGTTCATTGTGGTGATGACTTGTTGATGATATATTGTTGATATATGTTTCTGATATGTGCTCACATCTAACTAGTTATAAATGAAAACAATGGGTAATGAATAAATGTTGAATGCTAATTGATGAGTTTTTGTGCAAGAGGGAAGTTTTGGGAAAAAGAGCCCCACACTCATTCACCCCCCCTCTAAGTGTGGTAGGTGTGTCCAACAATTTCCCCCTGAGCTTACACCTTCTTCATACTTACAATATTTTCGAAGGATTTAAATGTTTCATCTTCGATCTTTCATGCGAGTTCGTTTCTTGGATCACATCCCCTCTTATAAAAAGCATTATCCCTTCTGATCTTGGTCTCGTGAAGAATTCGACTTCCCACGCACTCCTTGCATTTCAGGGATTTCGATAAATCAGATCCGAAGGATTTATCGAAGAGAGATTCCTCTCGCCCTCCTGGCCTTCTCCTTTTCTGGTTCTTTGACTTCTTCAAAGTCCCTTCGACACTTAGTCAAATATAGGACTTGTTCACTCCTTGCACCAGATCTTTATGCAAGCTTCAAATACTTGTGAATGATTGTGCACACCTTGCACTAGTCTCTTTTCACTCCTTGCAAAGGGAAAGTTTCATGCTATCTCTTTTGAGCTTCAGAATTGAAACAAATCTCGTTAACGCACTCATTTCATTATGTGTGCACACCTTGCACCACTTCAACAAAAGAGAAACAATTGAAACTTACCCTAACATTCATAGTTCCTTCTAATGATAACGAAATTCATTCATTCATTCATGAAAACACAGTAACAGAGAATTGAAAAACAATGTCCACACCATGCAATGGGTCAATTTTCCTCTGTTATATTCATAAGTGAAAATGGCTACAACTAAAATCAAAATGAAAACTGAAAACTCAGAAATCTCCTACTAACTTGTAGCTATCTAACTTACAATTATCTAATCTACAACCAACCTCATTTGGGCGTACAAAACCTCTATTTATCTCATAGGTCTCTTAGTTTTTTCCGTTGGCTACTTGTCTACATCAAAACCTAACCTATGTCTATCTTATTAAAGTCACATTCCAGAGTCGGAGTGGAAACTCCCACTTCGCTCGTGATCACTCAATCACGCCTCAAAAGATTTTTTTTCGACGCTGAGTTAAGGAGGATTTAAAAATATCGCTGCAACTACCAGCATTAAGGTCTCGTACAGATTCCCAGACGTTGATAGGTCCTGCTCCACGTGCTTGCCAGCTATGCTCCTACATCATACTCCCCTTGAAAAAAAATCATGGACTCCTGTCCATGAGCTCCTGCACTAATTTTCCATGCTTCTGGATATCAGCTTCATTTTCCCAACTGGCATCTTCTATTGGGTGTCCCTTTCACTTGACCAGATATTCAAGATAGGTCTTCCTCCTGGTCTTTTTACCAATCTTTTGATCAACAATGTTCTCCATATGTGGTTTTTCTTCTACAAGCATTTGTTTTTCCCACTGGACCTCCTCTTTATATTTTGATCCCTTTGTGTCATCTTTCCTGTAAGGATATAGGTCTGAAACATTGAATATGGGCGATATTCCCACATCATCTCTCATCTTAATCTCATAGGCATTTGCATCAAACTTCCTCAAGATCTTACATGGACCTATATTATTCATTTTTAACTTGTTATATGTTCCCCTAGGGAATCTTTCTTTACTGAGATGTGCCAGAACCTAATATCCCACTTAAAATTGAAGTTATCTATGATGATGATCATATCTGTGCTTGTATTCTTGGTTATAACTCTGCAACTGTCCTCTGATATTGCTATGGAGCTTCTGCATTTCTCTAGCCAAATATTTTGCTCCAAGACTCCTGATCTCACTCTGTTCCAAGTCTCTCAACTCAGACACTCCCCTGGGTTGCATTCTATACAATAATTGGAATGGGCGTTTTCTAGTTCTCCTATTTGGCGAGTCATTGAATGCAAATTCTGCTTGTGGCAGAATCTGATCCCACTGATTATGGTGTTCAACAACCAGACTCCTCAACAATTTTCTCAAACTTATGTTTACCACCTCAGTCTGTCCATTTGTCTGAGGGTGATAAGATGAGTTGCAGGACAAATATTTCCCCAACTTCTTCCACAGTTTTCTCCAAAAGTGACCAACAAATTTTGTGTCTCTGTCTGAGACAATACTTTTGGGTAGGATGTGAAGTCTTACAACTTGCTTGAAAAATAGATTTGCAACATGTATTGCATCACTGGTCTTCTGGCATGGGATAACGTGTTCCATCTTTGAAATTCTATCCATCACCACAAATATGGAATCAAATCCTCTTTGTGTTCTTTGAAGTCCCAACACAAAATCCATGCTTATTGCATCCCAAGATCTCTGTGGTAATGGAAATGGTTTATACAATACAATAATTTATCTTTTTCCTTTTGCATGTTGGTAGATTCTACATCTGTTCACAAACTTTATCACTTTTGTTCTCATACCTGGTCAATAGTATGAACTGCTCAACTGTGCAAATGTTTTATCATGGCCAAAATTTCCATCCAATCCTCCACTATGTTTTTCCTTGAGAAGGTTATCCCTCATTGAGAATTTTTGTATGCACAACTGATTTCCCTTGAACAACAATCCCTCTTGAATCATATACTCTGTCCACTAGATTTTGTCTCTCTGCACAGTATTTGCACATGCTTCATATGCTTCCTTGAAATTTGTATCATCACAATACATGTCCTTAAGGTGTTCAAACCCCAAGGTCTTCACCTGAAATTTGTGCAGAATAAAACATATCCTGCTTAATGCATCAACAACCTATTTAGCATTCCCAACAATATGTTTTATGACAAAAGTAAAATTTTGCATAAACTCAACCCATTTTGCATGCCTCTGATTCAATGTTTCCTTTCTGGTTATGAATTGTAAAGCTTGGTTATCACTATACAAGACAAATTCCTGTGGGACAAGGTAGTGTCTCCACTTATTCAAGGCTTGAATTATGGCATAAAACTTTGTATCATACATGGAGTATTTTCTCTTGGTATCATTCAACTTCTCACTGAAATAGGCAAAAGTTCTATTATCCTGGCTCAAAACTGCTCCAATTGCAACTCCAATTGCATCACATCTCACCTGAAATGTATTTCAAAATTCGGCAAGACTAGAATTGGTCATTCTGTCATTTTATGCTTCAGTATATTGAAGCTACCCTTGGCTTCCTCTGTCCATTTAAAAGACTTCTGATTCTTCTTTATTGTATCCATCGTTGGTGGAAAAATTCCACTGAAGTCTCTAATGAAATTCCTATAGAATATTGCTAATCCATGGAAGCTCCTTACCTTAAACATACTCTTTGGTTCATTTGAAGAGATCACAAAACCCAAGTAAATGAGTTTTGTATTCATAAAGGAGGACTTATTCATATTTATCAACAACTTATCCTACTGTAGTCTCCTCATCACTAATGTCAGGGGCCTCAAATTATCCTCTTTAGTCCTTCTAAATATCAGTATATCATCAAGATATAAAACCACAAACTTTCCAATGAAATATTTCAGTATCTCATTCATCAGCCTCATAAAGTACTTGGGGAATTTGTTAATCCAAATGGCATAACAATCCACTCATACAACCCTTTATTTGTCTTAAATATTGTCTTCCACTCATCACCTTCCCTCATTCTAATCTAGTGATATCCACTTTTCAAATCTATCTTAGAAAAGAAATTTGCTCCACTCAAAGAGTCCATTAAATAATCAATTCTTGGTAAAGGGAATCTATACTTGATGGTGATCTTGTTAATGGCTCTTAATTCTATATAGATTCTCCATCCTCCATCCTTCTTTGGAATCAACATAGTTGGTATTGACCATGGACTCAAGATCTCCCTGACCAAACCCTTGTCTAATAGTTCTTGGACTTGGTTCTTCACTTCCTCATTCTCTCGAGGTGTCAATCTGTATGGTTCCTTGTTCAACAGACTTGCTCCTAGTATCAAGTCAATATGGTGGTTGATACTTCTAATGGGTGGCAATGAGTTAGACAACTCATGCACCACTATGTCAGCAAAATTATCCAACAATTCCTGAACTTCTTCAGGAAAATCATCCATTGAATTACTTGTAAGGATAAAACTGGGTTTCCTCACCACAACAAAATGCATCTCCTATTCTTCCTTGACTTCTTTTAGGAGTTCCTTATCACTCATGAGAAGTATTCTTGTGCCGGCCTCCTTCTTCACTTTCTTCTCCTCTATTGGCAACAACATGTGTGTTCTACCATTCTTCTCCAAGGTGTATGTATTATTCCTCCCATCATGAATGCCATTCCTGTCAAACTACCATGGTCTTCCCAACAAAATATGGCATACATCCATGGTAATTAAATCACACATAATTTCATCTCTATATCCTCCTATCTTAAATTCAACCAAGCATTGTTTAGTAACCATTACCTAGTGTCCTTTTTGCAACCATGAGACTTTGTATGGCTTCGGATGGGTAGTTGTTTCCAGTTCCAATTTCTCCACCATCTGTGTGGATACTAAGTTATCATTGCTCCAACTGTCAATTATCACCTTGCATACTCTGTCTTTAGTCCTGCAAGTTGTTCTGAAGAGACTATTCCTCTGCACTAGCCTTTCAACTTTTGCCTCTCGTTTTAAAAGAACCTTCCTCAACATCAGGGATCTTCCATCCTCTGCTCCTTTTTCTTCAACATATCTTATATGTTCTTATGAAATTTGATAGTCACCTCCTCCTTCTTTCTTTTTATCAGGGCATTCCCAAGACATATGCCCTGTCTTTCTACAGGCATAGCATCTTACTTCTCCTCCTCCTCTTCTTCCTCTTCCTCTAGAAGAACTTCTTCCACCACCCTGTCTTCCTCGGGAACTTCCTCCTCTTTTTGAGTGATTATGTGGTTTGTAAGTCTTTTCATTAGACTTATGTTCCTGGTCATGGGTAACTCCCTTGCTTTTGTTTGGGGCTAGGATTTTACCTCTTCCTCGCTGGCTTTTTTTTCTGGCCAATTTCTCCTCTACTTTCAGTGCAAACTGATAAGCATCCTCCACTATCTTAACCGACATCATGTTGATCTCATCCTAGATTTCATATCTTAGTCCATTCATATATTTGGAAACTTTTTCTTCATCTCTCTCTCTTTGTCCAATTCTGATGTCCAGCCTATAGAACTCCTCTGTGTACTCCTTTATGTCATCCCCTTCTGTCTCAGGTTCCGCATATTCCTGAACATAATGATTTGATAATGTTTGGGCATGAAATTAGCCTTCATCTTGGCTACCATTCTGTCCCAATTCTTTATCTTATGTTTGCCTTGGCTCCTCCTCTCATCCTGCAGTTCATCCCACCATAGTGTTTCATGTCCTTTTATCCTGGTGACATCTTGTTTCACCTTTCTCTCATCATCAACATCTTCATAGTCGAAATGTTTCTCCATGGATCTAAATTGCCTTCATACATTGGGACCTCTATCTTGGCTCTGCCTCCTAATCTAACAACTGCTCTTAGCAAGCATTCTTTGGTGACATCCTCTCCTGCAGATTCTTCGACTTCTACTACTTCACTCTTCGCATTGTTGATGTCTCCAGCATCAGGTGCTCATCTCTGCGCTGCCTCCATCACTTCTAATCTTGCACGAAGTTCTTGCATCTCCCTTTCTACAACTCGATTGGCTAAATGTGCTTCCACTTGTCTCCTTGGTGGAATTGTGTTGACTATCTACCACACACAGAGTACAACTTCGATTTCTTTTGTCTCCTCTACTTTTCCTGCTGATTGCAAGCAAAGCTTCTGCTTTGATACCACTTGGTGTAGACCCCCCTTCTCTCCTAAGGGTTGTGAGACCTCCCAGTCTAGGATCAATCAAGAAACTTAGTCGTATCAACTCTTTGGGCCTCTACTAGACCCAAACCCACTTACATAGGTCATTTCGACAAATATGCAGGTTGTATGAGACCCACAGGTTATCTCCTCAACTCTGTTCAACTTCCATGTGAATCAGGCACTAGCTCTCCTCTAGCTAGCTCCTTCTGTTATGTGAACATGGTTGTGACCACTCGCCTAACCAAAGTCACATCGCTATTTCACGTATCGAGTGTTTTTGTATAAGCCAACCCTGATTCTCTGACTTCCAAAATCCCAACGTGGGGCCTAGTGCATGCTAGCTCCTCCCTTATCCTTCAATGATCTGACCCTTCACCTTGACCATGGGACAATCTCCCAAGCGCATTGCAATTTTTTGTATCGGTAACTCCCGATGTGGTTCACCTCCATCCTCCCAAGGTCCGAACTCCTGATGCCTCAGATCTAACGGTCCAGATCCTCCCTCGACCCGATGACTCAGATCAAATTGCACTCACTCCCGACTCCCAAAATGTGGATATTTCAGAATGACAAATCAATGCATCATGCTCCTCTAGATCTGACAACCACTATCAAGTCGTGAACTTGGATTTCGTGAGCTCCTAGAACTCTTACTTCTGATTTCTTGAGTTTCGAACTCCTGATAAAACCAAATATATGGTTCAACTCCTTCCTTCGATCAACGACTCTCATCAAATCATGATTTCGCGAGTCAAGAGTTCTTATAAATATTCCTTTGACTTCCCGGAGTCACGAGTCAACGAAACACTGTTCTCTCACGACATGTTCCCCCTGACAATAAACGACTCCAATTATTTTGGGATCTCGTAACCCCGCTCCTCCTATGTATTTTTCAAAGCTTATCGTTAGCACACTTTACGATGATTCTTTTGCTCTTAGAATGAACGACTGAGATCTTTCCCCCTCTGTGCTTTCTCCTTGTTGTCAAGATGATGATCAGATGGTCCAGATCTTCCCTCCTAATCTTACGCCTTCTTCAGAATTAGAAGATTTTCTAAGGATTCAAAGGTTTCAGACTTGATCATTCCTGGGAGTCCGTTTCTTGGATCTTGTCCACTCTTATAAAAATAATTATGCCTTCTGATCTTGGTCTCGTGAAGACTTCGACTTCCCAGGCACTTCTTGCATTTCATGGATTTCAATAACTCAGATCCGAAGGATTTTTCGAAGAGAAATTCCTCTCGCCCTCCTGGTGTTATCCTTTTCTGTTTCTTCGACTTCTTCAAATTCCCTTCGACACTTAGTCAAATATGGGACCTATGCACTCCTTGCACCAGATCTTTACGCAAGGTTCAAATTCTTGCGGACAACTATGCACACCTTGCACGAGTCTCTTTGCACTCCTTGCAAAGGGAAAGTTTCATGCTATCTCTTTTGAGCTTCGGAATCAAAAGAGATCCCATTAACGCACTCCTTACTTTATGTGTGCACACCTTGCACCACTTCAATAGAAGATAATCAATTGAAACTTATCCTAACATTCACAGTTCGTTCTACTCATAATGAAATTCATTCATTCACTCATGAAAACACAATAACAGAGAATTGCAAAACAATGTCCACACCATGCAATGGGTCAATTTTCCTATGTTATATTCATAAGTGAAAATAACTACAACTGAAATCAAAACAAAAACTGAACACTCAGAAATCTCCTACTAACTTGCAGCTATCTAAATTGCAATTATCTAATCTGCAGCCAACCTCATTTGGGCGTACAAAACCTCGATTTATCTCAGAGGGCTCTTAGGTTTTTCCCTTGGCTACCTGTCTACATCAAAACCTAACCTATGTCTATCTTAGTCCAGTCGCATTCCAGAGCTGGAGTGGAAACTCCCACTTCTCTCATGATCACTCAAGCATGCCTCAAAGGATTTTCTTTTGACGTTGAGTCAAGAAATATTTCAAAATATCACTGCAACTGCCAGTGTTGAGGTCTCGTACAGATTCCCAAACGTTGATATGTCCTTCTCTGTGTTCTTTCCAGTGATGCTCCTGCATCATTTCCATACAAGATATCCATATGTATACATAGGTGCCAATGGATACAAACATTTATACGCAAGAATTATTAAGAAAAGGTGAGTACACCTGGAAAAACATACATATCTAAGTCATGCGATAGAGCATACTTTTCCAGGATTGTCTTAAGTTGTATTTATCATAGTGGGCAATTATTCCTATTACGGGAGCCCTGATTTGACCATAATAAAAGAATTCAAGTATTGGTTTTCTCTCCAGGTCTTTTAATGGGTTTCTACCCGAAAATATTTGTGTCTTGTGTGTGAGATTTTGGTTTGCTTGTTTATTCTTATGCTACATTTTTAGTTGATTACTTAGCTATGCTTTAATTCAATAAATGATTTATTTGGAATTAACTATCAGGTGTTGGGTTTAGGGGAAAAATCAACAAATTATTTCGTATTTTGGTTACTCAACTGACTTATGGATCCACTTACAATCCGTAATACAATGAGTAAACTTAGATTATTATTAAATGACACAAAGTTTATCTCCATTATTTTTCATCTAATAAATAGTCATAATGGTTCAAGTGGATACATTTAATAGAATGGTGGTACAACAATTCTTTCAATATTTCCTCAAAAACTTACATGCCTGTGGTACTTTATGGGTGTCACCCTCCACTCACGATGTTAGCCTTAATAGGGAAACCTAAGGTTCTAGTAGTGGAGTATCACATCCAACATCAAAAAATTTTTCCCCAACTAGTTAAGAAGAAAGAAAGAAAATATCAACATCACATTGAACGAAAATTCCACATAGAGCATTGAGTATTTTTCAGGAGAAGACCATACAAATAAGTTTCATTCAAGAAAAAAACACAAGGATAATAAATTATTTCTCATATAATATGGTCCCTATAATGTGTTGCAAAGGATTGGAAATATTGATTAGAAATTCAAGTTACCTCCAATTGTAATTCAATGTTTCACATTTCTTCATTAAATAATTTAATCAGGGATACGATCCCAATTCATACCATTTTTCGAAGATTAATCAAGAACAAAAATTTACATTAGAAACTAAAAATTTAATTAAAATATGTCTCAATCAATTAAGGATCCAAAATAACTATTGATTACCTCATCAAGTGGAAGGACCTACCAATAGAAGATGTCACCTGGGAATATGAGTTAATATTCTTAAAAAGGAATAAAAAATAAAGGAAATATGAGGGACGCACTTGTCTGAAGAAAAGAGGCATGTTATTCATTCATTATCAATACATTCATTATAGATATCAAACATTATTATTCATTTATATCCCTATTTTTCTCATGTATATAGATCAAGGAAAATAAGTTGAATCATCAACTTATGTAGTGCATTTCATTTTTTGTAAAACTAATCTTTGAATTTTTTAGAAACAACAATGCATGATATTCCTCCGAGTGGTAAGAAACAATCAATAGTAGAATGGGAAACAAAGTTTTGGAGCACATATCTCCAAACTAACTCGATCAAATGTTGAGATACCACAATCCCTTAATCACTAATTCTAGGCCATATAACACTTAGTACATACCCTTGGGACTCCAAACCTTTGACATCCATTCGAACAAAAATTTCTTAAAATGCAAGGTTAAAAACAACTCAAGTAAATGGAATCAAGTTCAATCCTCCTCCATATGTCCCCAAATTTAGGAACACAAATAAACATTAAACATTATTTAATCGGCATGCATACCTTCACATGCTGTTTTCACACAAATAGTTTCGTTTTGAAAGTATCCTTAATCTTAATTTAGGTTGAACCTATTATTATGCTTGTGTGTTTGTAAAAAAAAAAAATTCTTATGCAAGTGAATATTTGATATGAAAAACCATCACTGAATTTGAGCCTAAATACAATAGTAATATTGTGACAATGAGTGACTTACCTGTGTGACCACCATAGGTAATCTCACACCTGCACTTATAAACAAACATAGTATTCCATATTACTACTTACTCCAAAATAAACTTCATGAATTCTTAATATGCAACAAGACCATACAATCATCTATCAAATTATGTCAATAATAGCTGTTTTCTTCCTCCTTTATAAAGTATCACCCAAATCATACCCTTATATCCACCTCTAAATAATCACATAGTACTTTAGAATGTATTTATTTATATGGCATGGGTCCTCTACTATATCCAGTAGAAGTGTCACCCATCATAGTGTGACTGCAACAAGCATTGAAATTCCTATTGATATCTTCAAGTAAGTATGAGTATAACTACAACCATATTCAAAACTTTTTGCATTAGGCTCTATGACCTTAGTCCTCATTTGGGTGGTCCCATGCATATGGAAGGTACATTGATCTTGAGGTAACTCAATTATTGTTATGAATAAACATTTTTATATATGGTTGATATATTTAATTGATCATTTGAGAAAGTTAAATCCTACTCAAATCCCTCCATGTATTAACAAGTCTCTCAACCCTAGGAATTGAACATACATAACCACAATATCATAGTTAAGTATAACTCCAACCCTCTTTTAGGAATTATAGTATCATAAGAATAACAATATTTCTAGTATAATATTAGTGATTGAGTTTGTTATCTCCTCAAATGACATAGCCAAATTTGTTAATTTTAGGTGATAGGAGGTTATTGAAAAATACTTTTCTAAATTTTTTAAGGTTCATTTTTGAGAGCCTTATGTCTGTAATAAAGTTTGAAAAAACATTAGATTTTGCTTTTTCTTCAAAAAAATCAAAATTCAGGTTTCAGTGGCTAATCACTTTTCCAAAAGGGCTTCTAAGCCACTGAAAGCCTATATTTCGACAGTTTAAACGCAAAATTCAGGGCTCTCCTAGCCATTGAAAGCACAATTTTTTTTTGTTTTTACTGGGTTGAGCCATCATTTTCAAACGATAATTTTGAGAAAAGGGAAGATCATTTTGAGAAATGGTTGGAAGTTTTTTTGCCTAACATGTCAAAGACCAACAACCTCTATCACTTTTCCTACAGGTGTCATATATTGGGATAATTGAATTCATCTCTGAGCCCTAATTTTTGGATCTCAGAATTTACCTGTTTGACACATGTTTTTGAAATGAATATCACGGGAAAATAAAAACGAATCTCAAATAGCTGAGAGAGGTTTTTTCTAAGAACAAACCGATATACAGAAACCTCTCTAAGTTTTCCAAAATATAGTTTTATTTGAGAGATATGGGTGAATATTTGAGAGGAATATTTCCATAATTTTCGGTGGCTTAGGCGAACATTTCAACTGTTCATTAGCCACCGAACGCAAAGACAGGGCAGAGAGGAATTTGTTTCCCCCAAATCACATTTTTTGATTTGGGAAACACGTGGGAACAGTTTTAAAATAAATATAATAATTATCAGAAGTCATATTATCTTCCTCATCAAGTTTTAAAGGCATATGATAAGGTAATGAAGCCAAATGGCATTTCTTTTCTTGATAGAAATCACCCAGCTGTCAAACAGAGATCTTGAGTTCCATGATCGTCACATGCAACTGCCAAATAATGACAAGAGGGTCAATTCGACCTACAGTGATCTTAATTGTCATAAATTTTTTGATTATTTTCACTTTAGTTATTTTCAGATCCATTTTTATATGATCTTGAAATTATGATGAAAAGGCTATAAAGCCTGAGACCTTTGATACACCAAAGGGGGGAAGATAGTCTGAGGACTGTGGTTCAACTTCAGGTATTCTTAGACACTTTGTATTCAATCTTCTCACGTTCTTGTCAAATTAATACAAGCTCTTTTGCAATTACATGTTCAGATCTACATTTTCCTTTCTGTTCTATACTTGTACTTGGATGTTTTATTCATGTTTATTCTATGTACCTAATACCAGATAATTGTCATCATATCTTTGTATTGATAATTGGAATTGCAAGTATATTTTCCTTGTTATTATTATCCATTCATATGTAAGTGTTTTATGTATGAATCTGCCAGCATAGTGAGAATTCGTCATCTTTTCAGTTATATTACAAACCCTGTGGACATTGATAGTTAGAAGCCTTGTTTATTTGGTTGAGTTTATGCATGTCTTGAGTGAGTGAGGTCTGATTTAGTCATATGACTTGATCCCATTTCCCATACATTATTAAACATTTAAGTTACCAAGGTCATTCCCATTACAGTGAGGGAAAAACTCTTGGAGTGATAACAAAATGGCGCTGTTGTCGGGGATACGCAAGTGAAAGAAGAGTTTCCCTGGGAGAATGACATAGATATGTTTCTTGATGGAAAACAAGAGATAGACAATAGAATCAACTGTAATCATTTTCCTGGCGACTCCATGTTCAAGACTCCACTGGGGAGGATCCGACTGATAGAAGATGAAGAGGATGAATTCAAAATCCAGGTACCATTTCATCAATTTACTTTACGAATTGTTGTTATTCTTTATCAGCTCCTTTATACTTTTCCCTTCACATGTTAAAATAATTATCCTCTCTTTTGTATAATCCGAAGATTATCATCGATCTTTTATAAAGCCATCTTTAGAAGAGGAAATCTTCCAGTCTCCTTATGTTGTTGATGTTGATCCTATTTCTTTCCCTCAGCCTGTCCATAAATATGAGCTTTTCATATAAATACCTCTTGATACTGATCAACCTTGTAACCATGAGAATGATGAATTTGAATCTAAATCATCTCAGATTGCATTACTTTCACCTATTTCTCCTGAGCCTTGTCATCAGCTCGTGAAACCTTGTTTTCATCCCACAGAATTGCAGTCTAAGATTAGACAAAGGGTGTTTAAACCTCTCAAGCTACCATCTCATCTTCATCCTTATCTTCCATATTTTGTTGAGCACCTTCCTCATTTTACTAGAGAGAATCATATTTCAGCTGAAAAACATTTGGAGGCTTTTGAAAATTTTGTTGATAATCTAGAAATTGTTCATGAAGATATTGTTATGAGATTATTTTCTAAATCTCTAACCAGAGAGGTTGCTTTATGGTTTAGACTTTTGGAACCTAGTTCAATCGCTTCGTGGACTATTTTTTATTATGTTTTTTCAAAACATTGGGGTGAAAATAAATGTCTTGATCAGTACCTTGATGATTTTTGTACTTTGAAGAGAGAGAAGGAAGAATCTTTGACTATTTTCAATAAAATATTCTATAGGACATATTATGACATGCCATTGGAGTTTTGGCCTATCGAGATTGTTGCCATGGTATACTATCTTATGGCTCAACACAATTAACTTGTCTTTCTCCTACTAGAAAGGAAGTCTTCATCGTTAAGAAACTTGTTTGAAGACGCTAAAGAGGTGGAGGAGAACATATGTGCTAGCAATAAGATTTGAGAGCAAGCATATTTTGAATATCTGCATGCATAGGATGAGCATCAAGAGGACTGTGAGTGTACTCTAGAGTTGTAGCAAAAAGACAATGAGTATGAAGCAGATTTGAGGCAGTAGCAAGAATGGAAGCATAGTTCAGATTTTAAGTAGGAAGGTTATGACTATGAGGCAGTTTTGGAACAACAACAAATAGGTAAATTTATTTCAAATTGTGAATCAGATTTTTTAATATTTGCAGAATGCCTTAAAGATAGATATGAGCCTGAAGCCTATAATTAGTTTGAAATCCAAGTGGAGCCTATGATAACTGATGATTTCATGAACAATTATATGTTTTATGTTGATTGTTATTCACATGACTTAAACATTGATGTATCATCATCTTCTAATAACTTTTCCGAAGAGAAAATTATTATGATTGATAAACAAGATCTCATCTCAAGGGAACAAAAGGATGAGCAGTCTTCTAGCATAGAAACAGTCATGGCTGAGAAAGATTTCTCTGTGGATCAACATTTTTCTGATCTTGTCTTCAAAAACTTGGTGTCGGTATTCATGGAATTATACTTTTCAGAGAGCTTGAAAGCTTCATATTTCTTCAGCTCGCCCATGTTTTCAGGCGAGTATGATTTCCAAAAAGAGTTCTTATTGCGGTTGTTACTTTCCAGACATCATTTACAGATCAGTGATAAAGATGAGATTTCTTCAGTATTAAAATTGCTTGGATGTTTGTTATGCAAATCATCCTTTACCTAACCGGAATGCAGACCCAGTTAGAGTAGGAGTAGGAAAATAAGCTTGTTTTACGAGCAAGTAGTCATTTTCAGTTGATTGATTTCATGAATAAGCAGAGAAGGCTGCAGGTAGACTACAGGTTCACAAAAGATCAATTGTAAAAGTCAGATGACTCCATGCCCAATGCTAAAGGCACAAGGTCTGCTAGGTTCTTGGAAACCTCACAGGGAGGTCTCTAACCATAAAGACTAGATGACTCCATGCCCAATGCTAAAGGAGACTAGAACTACTAGGTTCTTGGAAACCTCACAGGGAGGTCTCCATCCCAGTTGGAGCCAGATGTTATCTCCTCAAATGACATAGTCAAATTTGTTAATTTTATGTGATAGGAGGTCATTGAAAAAAACTTTTCTAAATTTTTTAAGGTTCATTTTTTAGAGCCTTATGTCTGTAATAAAGTTTGAAAAAACATTAGATTTCGTTTTTTCTTCAAAACAATCAAAACTCAGGTTTCGGTGGCTAAGCGCTTTTCCAAAAGGGCTTCTAAGCCATCGAAAGCCTATCTTTCAGCATCTTAAACGCAAAATTCAGGGCTCTCCTAGTCACCGAAAGCACAAAAATTTTGTGTTTTTACTAGGTTGAGTCATCATTTTCAAATGATGATTTTGAGCAACAGGAAGATCATTTTGAGAAATGGTCAGATTTTTTTGTGCCTAACATGTCAAAGACCAATAACCTCTCTCAATTTTCCTACAGGTTTCATATATTGGGAGAATCGAATTCATCTCTGAGCCCTAATTTTTGGATCTCAGAATTTACCTGTTTGACACATGTTTTTGAAATGAATATCACAGGAAAATAAAAATGAATATCAAATAAATGAGAGAGGTTTTTTCTCACAAAAAACTGATCTACAAAAAACTCTCTCATTTTTCCAAAATCTATTTTATTTGAGAGGAATATTTCCATAATTTTCGATGGCTTAGGTGAACATTTCAACTGTTCATTATCCACCGAAAGCATAGACAGGGCAAAGAGGCATTGTTTTCACCTAGATCGTGTTTTTTGATTGGGGAAACACATGGGAATGGTTTTAAAATAAATATAATAATTATCAGAAGTCATATTATCTTCCTCATCAAGTTTTGAAGGCATATGATAAGGTAATGAAGCCAAATGACATTTCTTTTCTTGACAAAAATCACCCATCTGTCAAACAGAGATCTTGAGTTCCATGATATTCACCTACATACTTCCAAATAATTCTAAGAGGGTCAATTCGACCTACAGTGATCTTAATTGTCATAAAATTTTTGATTATTTTCAGTTTAGTTATTTTCAGATACATTTTTATAGGATCTTCAAATTGTGATGAAAAGACTATAAAGCCTGAGACCTTTGATACACAAAAGGGGGGAAGAAAGTCTGAGGACTATGGTTCAACTTTAGGGACTCTTATACGCATTGTATTCAATCTTCTCATGTTCTTGTCAAATTAATACAAGCTCTTTTGCAATTACATGTTCAGATCTACATTTTCCTTTCTATTCTATACTTGTACTTGGATGTTATATTCATGTTTATACTATTTAACTAATACCAGATAGATGTCATCCTATCTCTGTATTGATAATTTGAATTGCAAGTATATTTTCCTTGTTATGATTATTCATTCATATGTAAGTGTTTTATGTATGAATCTGCCATCATATTGAGAATTCTTCATCTTTTCACCTATATTGCAAACCCTCTGAACAATGATAGTTAGAATCCTTGTTTATTTGGTTGAGTTTATGCATGTCTTGAGTGAGTGAGGTCTGATTTAGTCATCTGACTTGATCCCATTTCCCATACATTATTAAACATTTAAGTTACCAAACTCATTCCCATTACAGTAAGGGAAAGACTCTTGGAGTGATAAGATAGTTTTTCCTATATTGTAAATTTCTTCTCATGAAAATATATTTCCCTCCATGGTTATGGGATACCACAAAATATTTAAAGTAGTGATATTTTGGTCTAATGGAGTGCCTCTCCTATCCAACTTCCTCTCACATCATGAAACCGATGATTAATCATTATCATAACACCATCATCTCATCATGAATAGAAAATAACTACATATCATAATGAGAAAATATAATCATCATAAATTCAATATCAAAGAACTACATGCTAGCTAATTCATGCCATAATGAGAACATAACATCATAATAACATAAATATCAATGTACCATATGCTAATAGTTGCATTACATCATGAGATCATAACATTATCATAATATGAATATCAAAGAATTACATGTAAACTATTGCATGTTGTATTAAGAGCATAACATAACCTGGGCATGATAGAAAAACCACACGCCATCAACTACATGTCATTCTAAGTAGTATATAATTGCATAAGATAATCATATGAAACATAAAAATCGATAACATCATGAAATAAAAATAACATATATAAAAAAAATAATAACTCGTAAGACATGATCATATATGAAAATGACAACATAGATATCACATATGATGCCATAGTAAAATATCACCTTGAAATGTCATCATAGAATTGAAGTTAGCTTGTTCTAGGTTCACTAGTCCTAGTTGTATATAAGAAATATGTGGGTTCTAGGGCCCTTTCCATGGTTTGATAAAAGAAGAAAGGTTCTTACACCCGAGAATATTTTTTTTATGGCTCATTGTCTAGGTCCCAAACTACCATGAATGCATGAAAGATGGAATATTTCATCTATGAGTGGGACTTGGCCACCATTTTTGACATTTTTTACATATTGAATACATCTCACTTGTTTATGATACAAAGATTAAAAAAAAAAAAAGGTATTACACACTAAAATAATGCTTCTCTAGAGATGTTGAACCATGCACAAGGACCTACACCAAATCACATTCCATGTAGAGGGAAAATTTAACTCATGAGTAGAATATGAGAACCGCTACAAAATTATAGAGATCCAACGGGCCTTCACTACAAGCCTTAACAAGCTTGAAGGAGATCCATAGACACACAAATGGATGATGAAGTTCCAATCCTTGATGAGGAAAACTATTATAATTGGAGAATAGAGATGAGATTACATTTGAAGACAATGGGAGCAACAATTTGGAAGGCAGCCATTGGTGGATCAGTTTCATTGAAGAACAACTCAAAGTTTTTAGCTCAAAGGGAAGGAAAGAAGAATGATGCATTGGCTCTCAAGACCATTCTTAGTGGAGTTGCAAGCCCTATCAAAGAGAGCATGGGACAATGCACTTCTTCCAAGGATCTATGGCTAAAACTAGAGGAGACATATCAAAGTAAGAAGCAGAAGGAAGATATTGAAGATCACTCCATCAAGATCATTAAATGTAAAGAATCTCCAAAAACCCTTGATTGTATTATTTATAAATGTGATCTTGAAAAAATTTCAAGTGAAGATAAAGAATCAAGTGATGATAGCATCAAGGAAGATATTGAAGACATTTCAAATGAAGGCAAAGAATTATGTGTTGATGTTGGCAAAAAGGAAGATCGTGAAGATATTTCAAATGAAGGTAAAGAACCCTCAAAAACTCTTAATTGCAATAATGATGATGAATTTTTCTCTACAAGTGAAGAAGAAGATCTAGAAAAATTTTGTGTAAAGTTTGATGGTAATTATCCCATGAAAAGAATAGAAGAAAATCTATTAAAACTTCAAAAGGAAGTTGAAGAGGCTTTATATAGATATAGAAGTGATCATTATTATATAGACTATAACTATCTTTAGGATAAAACTAAGAAGTTTCTTAGGAGGATTCTAAGGAACATCTTGAAATTAAAGCAAATTCTCAAAGAACAAGAAGAGAACAATAAGACTCAATTAGAATAAAAGGAAGAAGAGATCACAAGACTAAGGAATGGAAAAGAAGATATGAATGTAGATGATGAGATTAGCAAAAAAATTTAAACCATTGTCCATCTCAAGACCCAAATTGAAGAAGCCAAAAGAATAGAAGAACTATTGGAGAATCAAATAAGAGAAAATGAAGAGTCATGTTGTAAGTTAGAAGCTGAAATTGTTGATCTTAGAAAGAAAGTGGAGAAGTCAAATAAATTCTTGAATAGCTCACGAATCTTGGATGAGATCTTGGAAAGTCAAAGATCACCATGTGATAAATCAATACTTGGATACAAATAAGAAGCTACACATGTTGAAGCAAGCACCTCAAAGAAGCATGAGGTAATTCCATCAAAGAAGGAAGACAATGTTGCAAAGCAACCATCTACACAAGGCAAGGAAAATTTCAAAAGAACAAAGCAAGGAAGACATCAAGAAGTTATCTTTGGGACACCAAAGAAAATGTATGAAAGTATTTTTCATGGGCATTGTTATTCATGTAATGAATATTGTCACAAATCTTTTGAATGTAGATCTTATGAAAGGAGATATAATGGAAGATTCTATAACACCATAAGGTGTTGGAGATGTGATCAAGTAGGATACATTGTTGTTCACTATAACACCATGAGATGCTACAACTATAGTGGGTTTGGCCAAAAATCCTAGGAGTGTTGGAACATGAGAATAAATTCCATGATGAGGACTTCACATAGCATGGCTAGAAGAAGGAATGAAGTAAGGAAGGGAGACATCTTTGAGAAGATGGATGCTCAGAGCTCAAGTTATGAGGAACAGGGACATCTACAGAAGTGGGTGAAGAAGACAAAGCAACCAGAACAGAAAGAAAGCCTGAAGGGAAGCTCAAGTATGCCATCTACTGAGGTATATGTGGGTGACAGTGGTATCATTTGCATACATACGCAGGATGACCTTGCATAGGTCGTGTACATATGTGATTTGTCTGTGTAGCAGGAAGCATATATGTGGTGAAGCCTAAGGAAAAGGGCTATGCATAGGGATTGGAGTTTGATGTGATGGTATAACTCTGTGATGCAGGGTCTGACATGGTTTATTACAGGTTCTGACACTATTTGTTGTAGGTTTTCATGATTCTATATTGGATTATGTAAGGTGATGATGTAAAATAAATCTTGGATGCATTACACTAACCCATGAGTATGGATTGATGCATTTTATGTTGAAGAACAATGCTGATTATGACGGTGAATTTATGACACCTTAGTTATGTGATATATCTTGATGATGTATTGGAAGCTTACTTGTTCAAAAGATTGATCCATGCATTTGGAATATGGATGGGCTACACATTGAGACATGTGGTTGGTGAGTTGATGAGATGATCATGTCGTACATCGTTGATGATCTATAGTTGATGCATGATTGGTACGTTTCTTGTACATTGGTAGAGGCACCTACTAGCAGGTTGATTGGCACATGTTATATGGAGGATTTGACATACATGTATGGGATTCATCATTTTGTGGTATTGGTGCATGGTGGTGTACATGTTTTGGTACACTAATATATGGCATATGCTTGATGATACTATGCTATTGTTGTTACTTGATTAGCACAACAATCGGTATTTGTTTGATACATGGTTATGGTACTTGGTTCATGATGGAGACATATCATGAGTGATATGACACATGGTTGGCATATTGGTAGATGCACATGCTTGGCATATTGGTGGATGCACATGGTTGACAATTTGGTAGATTCACATGTTGGCATGTTGATAGAGGCATATGACTAATACATTCCATGGATGATATCTTTTGGCACATTGCATGATGTTGATGTACATGGTTGATGTACATAGGTGTTGTGCATGATGAGCACACATTTTGGTACAAGATGTACTTGGTTGATATTTTACTCATGATTCTCTATTTTATTGTTGACATATATGTTATTTCATGATGGTTGGTATGACATGAGTTTGATGCATGAATAGGTCTAAGGATCGTTATATGGTATCATATTGTTGAACTTGCAGAGAACATAGGGGGAGACATACCCATAGGGGGATTCATTCTTCTTCACATGGTTCTCGGAGGAGATATTTATCAGATGCATACCTAGAAAATAACCCTATATTTGAAGAAAGAGCATAGAGGCATAATTCCAGGAGGAGCGATGGTCACAGGAGGAGTATGTTCGATGTATTTTCAGCATTACATCACAGTGATATCCCTTGTTCAAAAGGGGAGAGATTATTCAGAGGAAGATCAAAGGTTCTCAGACAGGGGGAGCAGCCCCAAGGAAAGTTCAAGCAGGGGGAGAAGCCCCAAGAGGAAAATGGCCCTTTGCCATTGATGTCAAAGGGGGAGAGATAGTCACATTGATGTGATTTATGATTATTGATTGGGAGAGATAGTCACATTTGGGAGAGATAGTCACATTGACTATTCATGTAGAGCATGCCTTATCTACATGTTGACTTCAATAATTGGTAATTGGCGTTGACATCAATATTGGTATTTCCATCAATGACAAAGGGGGATATTGTTGGATCATGTTGTCATTAATGCCAATGGTTTGATTGATTGATGTCATTGATTGATATCAAATGATTGATTGATGCCAAGGGATTTATTGATTGATGATTGATGTAATGTAATATGTATTGTCATTAATGAGATTGCATAGATGAATATGGATCAATGAGTTTTCATTGATAGAATGAAGATGGATCAATGAGTTTTCATTGATACATGATGAAGATGGATCGATGTGGTTTCATTGGTATATGATGCATTGTGGGAAAAATGTATAGATGACTCATTATTGTCTTATCATGATTGATAAGGTGCACAAATGGATGA
>ML781211.1:1438355-1456140 GCA_009831015.1 Picea engelmannii | reverse complement strand
TATGAACATTTAAAAATTTTGTTTTTTTTTTTTTACGCGAAAAAAACAGTTTCATTTTTGTTAGAGTCATGATGCATGCAAAAAAAAATTTCCTCTTTATTATTTTCTTAAATAAAAATACATAAAAATTATATAACTTGAAAACTTAAAAGGTTCTTACCTATCTCTCCTAGTGCGGATCAGTTCTTACCTCTCTCTCCTAGTGCAGATTAGGAGAGTACTGGCATGTCTGGGTTTATGGTGATGTTTATCCCTTTGTAGGGATAATCATCGATCCTCGTAATCTATCGTTACCACCACCTAAAGAAATCATCATCACCATATGGGCTAGGCAGTCATGCTCCTCCCCGTCGCAACATCAGCTCAGTGCAACGAACAAGCCATCAAAGCTTCTCTCACTCTCTTTGGATGGATACTTTTGGACTTATGGTTAGCACTATCAAAGAAGACGGAAGTGCATAAGGTACTTTCATACCCAAAGTTCTTCATCCTCCCTAAATTGCACTTCGTAAGATGAATCTTCATTGACATCAATAATGAGAAGCTCCACTGGGAGACTATTCATTGCAAGCACTTTACATCGTAGAACATCTACCAACGATATGCTTGGTGAAGTAATGTTGACCCTTCAATCCTTTGGTGGTACAAAGGATGATTTTTAAGGTTAGGCTTTCAATTCTCCTTATCAGGAAACTAGCCACACTTTTTGGTACCCTAGTCACAATAGGTGGCTATGCACTCCTCGATGTTTATATCTCCACTTCCTCGAGTTCCAAGGTTCACTATCTCTCTTGACCCATTATGAAGTAAATATCTTCAACCTCTGTCTTTAGAGGTTTCTCATCAAGCATACATGACTTAGAATTCGTGTTTCGATATTTTATTAGAACTTGCAATAGCCTCTTTTGGCTCTAATTTTGTTTATTTCAAAGAATTTTTTTCACCCACAATTTCAAAGAGCATTTAATGTTGGTGGGGTCTTCGACAATTTGATTCTCTATCTCTTCATATTCCCTTTTTCTCCATGCAATCTCTGGACAATGTTCCTCCTTCAATAAATAATCAAAGGAGGCTCATACTTTCTTCACAATGACTATAGGTGCATATGTGCATATATACACGCCCTTCATTTTTTTCTCAAAATAGGAAATGAAATGGTTAGAGTTGAAAAGGAAGGAGAGGCCTCTTACCTGGTCAACACAACATGTGATTCCATTGGGAATAGCTTTTTCAATTGTCCCGTGCAATTTGGAGGTATTTTCCACTACAAAGCACTATTTCGGTAAAAATTCAAAATGATATGGTAAAAGTTATTCTTACTATTTAAGAAAAAAAAATTATCCACTTTATTATAGTTTGGTATGCTCATCATTTAATTACACCTGATATACTCACTTTCAAATCACGAATGATGTCTAGTTGTGCAGTTTCAACCTTTTAGTTTATCATTTTACTCTGACACGTAATGTTTTCGATTACTAGCATATAGGGTAGATAATTTTTCACATGCAGTTTGCATAATCTCTATCGTTCTCATATTTTCCTTGGGGTCAATCCTACTTACTTGAAACACTTACTTTTTCCTTTCTCAATAGTTGTGGTCATCCTTGCTTTTCTATGCCTCTAAGTATGCCCTTCTTGCCTCCTCGATTTCTCATTTTCTTCGTGTTTGGATTTTCTACCTTAACATTCCAATGAATTCATTTACTTCATCCTTAATTTTTTATTCCATTCAATGTATCCCTCTATTGTAGAGAATTGTACATAAGTTGAGTTTATTAGAGTTTTCATATGTTTCGTTTTTCCCTAGATAGTTGCTAAAGTTTATGACCTTTCACAATTAAACCCTTATTTATTCTTTCCATATGTGGTAGACATTATCTAGAATGTGTTATCACATGCTAATTTGCATTAATTTTTCCAAAGCATCTTTTCCTTGTGCTATCTTTCCACTAAGATTTTAAAACCTTTTTCACCAGCTGCTTCAAGCTCCCATCACCTAAATCCTTCACTCTACGGATCATCCAAAATAGTCATGTCCTCCATGAGTAAAAAATTGGCAAATATCTCAAACCTATATGTAGCCTTAATGTTTATATAAATACTTAGGTTTCATCACTTCATTCATTTTTACCCTTATTACCACATTCTTGTTGAAAATACAAAATATTCCTTTTATTAAAGCTTAAGAACCCTTATCCTATGCACAAAGTCATGTGACAAGCCCCATATGCCCAAAGTCCTTACAAAATAGAAAAGGGGTTTATTATTATTAATATAAATATTTTTATATTAAAATATTTATATTAATATTTGATCCAATATTTAGTTTACGACATCACTTAAAATCATAGGCACGAATCTCAATTTATAATGTGGAAAAGTCGAAGGGTGGATGCAGGGTGCACATACATATCTGGCGGAGAATTAATGTGGAGGTTAATTATGTGAAGGCTTCTGTGAAGGCGGGGCTGATATGTAAACCAATGGTTTTTGGTTAAGGAGAAGTGTCCTTACATGGTGAATATCTAGGGTAAAAGTGGTGTGAATTAAACCACTCCATCCCAATGATTATGGAATTTCCAATAAAAGAAATTCTTCGTGAAATTGTTTTATAGAGGTAGAATTTAAATTTTACAAATCAAAGAGATTAATGTTTATTTCCATGGAAAATAATTAAATGGGAATATGCACGTGAAATGAAGACTTGTGTAATTTTCACAGTGAAACGGTAAATTGGAAAAAACCAGTAATATTTTTCACAATGAAATGGTAAATTGGGAAAACAAGACATGGTTTTCAAAACCATGGGAAGCAAGCAATAAATGGTTTTAAAAACCATGGGCATGAATTAAATTATGGAAATTTAATTCTATAGGATACAAAAATATTTGGGAATTATTTTTATTCATATATATTATTCCCAAATATTTAATGAGAATATGGATAAATGGAATTAGATTTGAAAGAGTATAAGTGACATTTTAAAGAGAATGTGGCAAAGGAAGGAGTTGAAGCGTCAAAGGAATCTGCAGTTGGATCATGAAAGGTTTTTCTGAAAACTGTCATTTGTAATCATTGTACTCAGTTTTAGACGCTGAAACATTTCAATTCCGCTATTGTAATCACTCTCTAACTAAAGGAACTCGAATTGTATAAGTATTAGAAGTTCCCAATGTATTAATGGTGGGAAAAAGTGCAAGGGCACAGTTCTGGTTGTTCTGAACTCTATTGTAATTTTCTAGAGATGAATTGAATACATATGCATAAGCTTTTGAATTCTCTATGAAAAGATTCTAATGGTGGTGATATGCATTCTCTCATTGTATGTATTTCCTGTGTTCTTTAATTCCATTTACACTGTCTTCTGTTTAAATTGGATAGTCAAAGGCTTAGAATTCATCTTATGATTCTCTCGACTGAAACAATTTAAAATGTGTGTATTTCTTCCTAACTAATTCAGAACTCATTTCATTAATGCTCTCATGCAGTTACTTGTTTTCCCTCTTTCCTCTTACACTCTGCAAATTTCAATTTACAAATCAAATTCATTTCCTCATTTAGCCTTTATCCTCTAAAGAGTTCTCCTGGCCAGTCATTGTTTTCATTCAATTTCATAATTTTGACTCCATAGCCCTGAGTTTCCCTCCCCTTCTTGGCCAACAAATTTATAAAACCCCCCAAAACAACTAAACCTAGCCATTAATTTCCAAAGAAATATCAAGTGACATGAGAGAGCCCTCTATGAGCTGAGCAAGCTAGTGCCCAACTCTAAAGCTGGTTGAAACAATTACCTCTGTCGTTTTTCTATCAGCCAGACAAAATTTAAAGAGTGCTAACATTATGACGTTGTTGTCGAGGATGAAATTAAAAAAATTTCCCTAGGAAAGAACGACATGGTTGAGTTATATGATCTAAGAGCAGCAGACACTTAGGCACATATTGACTATATTCCTTCTCTCGTGACTCCACACATCAAAAGATCAATTTGAAGGTGATTCCACTGGTAGAAGAATCTAGAAATTTAAATTTTCACTGGCAACTCCATTGTCCAAAGACTCAATAGCCTAAATATTTTATTGTTGAATCCACTACTTCACGATGGATTAGTGATCTGCAAGGTATGCTCCATTGAATCTCTCTCATATTCTTGGCTTTCCAAATCATATTCCTCAAATAGGTTGGAAAAAATATTTTCCTAAATTCGAAGATGGGAAAGGAAATGATGTTGCCTTGCACTTGATTATATTTCACATTCACATATGTAAGATGGGGGTTGAATTTCATGAGGATAGTTTGATGAAAATGTTTATGGCTACTCTAGAGGGGAAAGCAAGATTATGGTATGAAGGTTTAAAACAAGGAAGCTTATATTCTCTTAAATATTTCCATATAACATTCTTTAAGCATTATGGAGAATCTAATCCTTCATTCTTGGTGTTTGAAGATTTTTGTGGATTTTGTGAACATTGAACATTAAGTACCTTGAAAATGTTTTTGGTGATGAAGAGTGCATGAATGATGAAATCATAGAAGCCTTTTATGAATATTCATCCCGACAACAAATAGTAGTCCGTCCTTTGGTTGAAGATGAAGTTGATCAAGAAATTGTTTCTAAAAGTCATTTTCCTTCTCCTGAACTTGATGAAGATATTCAACAAGATATCTAGCAAGACAAAGTGTTTCAAAGTTGTCTTTATTCCCCTGTGAATGATGTGGTTGTTCAAATTCTAAGTGTCCTAGACATGGATGAGGATTCTAAAACTACATCTATGGAGACTTAAAGTAGTGAAAAAACAATGTACATAGAGTTTTAGGAAAACAACAAAACAATGTATGCCACTTTTCAATTAGAAATATAGAAAAATAATGAAGAGGCAGTTGTTTTATTTGATTCATTTGAAAATAATGGTTTTAAAAAAGCATCCATGGGAACTCTAGACTGTAAAATAGTTCATGATGTTATCTTTTCACATTTGCAAGAAGATTATGAACAAGAACTTATTCCCCTTCACTCATTTGAAAGTCAAAACGACAGTCCTCAAGAAAATTTCGAGAAGTTTAATAAAACCAAATCAGAATTGCTTGATGAACAAGAGGATAGCCTTGATGCACATAATATGGCTGTCATATTTGAAGATGTTCAAGAATGTATGATTTTTTTTGTTAAGATGAATGGAAAAGTAGACAAACCTATTATTTCCATTTCATTTGAAAATGTTCTCAGAACTAAAGAAATAGAGAAAGAGCAAAAAAAACTTATGAATGAGGCTTGTCTTCCTGTTTTTGTTCATCAAGAAGAAATGATTTTTCATGGTTTTCAAGATCCCGTGGCCATCCTATTACAGTGATCAGTGAAGGAGGAATTTGTTTCATTCATAAGCTCGGGCTTTCGATCTAATTTTTGTTTTTAGCTTCCATCTTTTACATTTGTCTTCCTTCTTAAGAAAAATGTGAGCAAAGGAAAATCGGGAAGCCAATTCCTTGATTGGATGCATTGGCACTTTAGCATCAATTGATTGAGTATCCATTTCATCATTTTTAGAGTAGATAGGAGTGTGCGAATAATTTTGTTGGTCAAGAATTTTTTAGCTTGGATTTCCAGTAGTGTGTACAGTCAGATTTTAACGGTGTATTCAGTGTTCAGTATCTAGTTGAGAGCAGTGTGCATAATTTCATTTTTAGCAGGCACTGGTGACAAGTCGGAGCAACGTACACATACATGTTTTGGGATCAAGCACCAGATCTACGAGTTCTTTGCTACCTCACTGGGAGGATAGAATCCCCGTTTGGAGCCAATGTTATCACATGCTAATTTTCATTAATTTTTCGAAAGCATCTTGTCCTTGTGCTATCTTTCGACTCAAATTTAAAAAAAAAAAAATCACCAGCTCCTTCAAGCTCCCAACACCTAAATCCTTCACTCTACTGATCATCCAAAATAGTCATGTCCTACATGAGTAAAAAATTGGAAAATATCCCAAACCTATATCTAGCCTTAATGCTTATCTAAATCCTTAAGTTTTATCACTTCATTAGAGTTTACCATTATTACCATATTCCCATTGAAAATAAAAAAAATAATTCATTTTATTAAAGCTTAAGCACCCTTATCCTATGCACAAAGTCATGTGATAAGCCCCATATGCCCAAAGTCCTTAGAAAATAGAAAAAGAGATTATTATTGTTAATATAAATATTTTTATATTAAAATATTTATATTAATATTTGATTCAATATTTAATTTATGGCATCAGGTCAAATCATGGGCATGGGCACAAATTTCAATTTATAATGTGGAAAATTCAAAGGGTGGATGGAGGGCGCACATACATATCGGGCAGAGAATTAGCGTGGAGGTTAATTATGTGAAGGCATGCTGATATGCAAACCGATGGTTTTTGGTTGGGGAGACATGTCCTTACGTGGTGAATATCGAGGGTAAAAGTGGTGTGGAGTAAACCACTCCATCCCAATATCGATATAATAAATGAAACCATTTATCATATTGTTTAGGTGTGGCATTGCTTCAGAGTGCAGTTCAATAATGATTATGGAATTTCCAATAAAAGAAATTATTTCTCACGGTGAAATTGTTTTATAGAGGTAAAATTTTAATTTTACAAATCAAAGAGATTAATGTTTATTTCCATGGAAAATAATTAAATGGGAAGATGCACGTGAAATTAAGAATTGGGTAATTTTTTATCCAAATGTTTTACAGAAGTAAAAGAAGAAGATTAAAGATGGTAAACAAGACATGCTTTTCAAAACCATGGGAAACAAACGAGCAAGTGGTTTTCACAGTAAAATGGTAAATTGGAAAAAACAAGACACAGTAAATGTTTTTCACAGTGAAATGGTAAATTGGGCAAGCAAGACATGGTTTTCAAAACGATGAAAGCAAGCAATAGATGGTTTTAAAAACCACGGGTGTGAATTAAATTATGAAAAAATAATTCTACAGGATAGAAAATTATTTGGGAATTATTTTTATTCAAATATATTATTCCTAAATATTTAATGAGAATATGGATAAATTGAATTAGATTTGAAAGAGTATAAGTGACATTTTAAAGAGAATGTGGCAAAGGAAGGAGCTGAAGCATTAGAGAAATCTGCAGTTGGATCATGAAACGTTTTTTATGAAAACTGTCATTTGTAATCATTGTACTTAGTTTTAGAAGCTGAAACGTTTCAGTTCCGCTATTGTAATAGGTATCTAACTAAAGGAACTTGAATTGTATAAATATTAGAAGTTATGGATGTATTAATGGTGGGCAAAAGTGTAAGGGAACAATTCTGGTTGTTCTGAACTCTATTGTAATTTTCTGGAGCTGAATTGAATACATATGCAAAATCTTTTGAATTCTCTATGAAAAGATTCTAATGGTGGTGATATGAGTTTTGTCCTCTCTCATTGTATGTATTTCCCGTGTTCGTTAATTCCATTTACACTGTCTTATTTTTAAATTGGATAGTCAAAGGCCCATAATTCATCTTATGATGCTCTCGACTGAAGCAATTAAAACTGCGTGTATTTCTTCCTAACTAATTCAGAATTCATTTCATTAATGCTCTCATGCAGTTACTTGTCTTCCCTTTTTCCTCTTACACTTTGCAAATTTCAATTTACAACTCAGATTCATTTCCTCATTTAGCCTTTATTCTCTGAAGAGTTATACTGGTCAGTCATTGTTTTCATTCAATTTTAGAATTTTGACTCCATATCCCTGAGTGTCCCTCTCCTTCTTGGCCAACAAATTTATAACCCCGCCCCAAAAAAAAACTAAACCTAGTCATTGATTTCCAAAGAAATATCAAGTTACATGAGAGAGCCCACTCTAAGCTAAGTAGGCTAGTGCCCAGCTCTAAAGTTGGTTGAAACATTTACCTCTGTCATTTGTCTATAAGTCGGATAAAATTTATAGAGTGCTATCAGAATGGAACCTTATAGATCCGTTTTGAGCCATAAAATGAAACATTTTTGGTTGAAAAATTAGGTATCATAGTTCCCATATCCTCAAAACTATTCTACACATCGATATATTTCCAATAGTGAAAAAATCACTTCAATGGAAGTTGGTATGTAGAAGTTAGGCCTCTCGCAACTTGACCTACCTTGTTGACCATTATGGTACAAAGTGGGTGTTATGCTATCCCCCATTACTCACATGTGGGGCTAGTCACATGTTGAATTCCAATAATATTATAGAAAGGTCCGAAAACCTAACATTAATTAAAGTTTGAGATATGAAAAACCCCTAACCCTAGATGACTATCATACAATGTTAAATACTATGCTACTATGAGGAAAGACTTGGATTAAATTTTACTTTACAAATGAGTCAACGAGTTAAATCTGTTTTAGGTAAACAATGGTGTTTTTTGCACCCATGGTTTTGGTAGCTCGTGTTATTATTCATGTGGATTGTAAGTAATGAAGGATTTAAATAGGATTAGTACACTACATTTTAATGGGACTCAAGGTGATGGGTGATGGGTGAGGGATCACTTGGATGGGGAAAATCAGGTCTCAATAATGTCTACATGATTTACAATTTTTTTGTTGTTACTAGTTTATTATTTCTCCCCTAGAATTTGCGATGGTCCATGATATGGGAAGGTTTCTAGATGAAATATACTTGTGATGAAGTGCATGGATTGATGGAAAGTATTGAATAAGAGATCTATTGGAAAATGCCCATAATATCCTATAACTTCCATGGCTAGGTTAGAATATGAGTTCTAGAATATTTGTTTCAGGAGAGTCCAACTTTTGAGTCGAAGTGGCCTTACAATATTTTGCATGGACCGGTTTTCATTATGTTCTTCTCATCACAAATGTTCACCAAATAGTGCATCCATTATCTCTAGTGAAGGAGAATGATAAATTTCTTCAAGCCATTACAAGGAATTAGGATTTAATTATATCTAGTGAGATTGGTTGCACGAAAACAACACATCTTCCACAATATGTGTTAGAGTCTGATATATGGGAAGGGTTGTTGGACAAGATTTACCTTATGATGAAGTGAATGGATTGAAATAAATTATAGAAGAACTGAGCTACTAGACCATGCCATGAATATTCTATGATTACCATGGATAGGTTAGAATATGAATTCTAGAATATTTTGTTTTCAACATCATGAAAATTTTGAGCTGGAGTGGCTTTACCAGATGATGCACGGACTAGTTTTCAAGGTTTTCCATTATGTTTTTTTTATAATGAAGTTTTGGAAAACATTTCATCCATTAGCTCTAGAAAAATAGAATGATAAATTTCTTCAAGATATTGGTAGAAATCAAGTTTTAGTTTTTTTTAAGAGACCGGTTGCAAGAAGAAAACAAAGATTCCACAATATTTTTTAGAGTGTGAGATAGAGTTAAGTTGCAGGGAATTGTTTAACATTATTTTCACACAACCTAGACATATATCTATGAAGTATGATGATTTTTGTAGAAAGGGTTGATACTGAACAATTGGGTGAATATGTTGGCTACAAGGTCCACTTGGAAGGAATGAGAGGGAAACATATATTATTTTCTGTACCACTAGTATCTTTGTTGGAATGCATTACCTTGGAAGGTAATAATGTCTAGTGTTATCTCCAAAGAGTTTATAATCTTATGTAAAATATTTATCCCACATTCATCATGGAGAAAAACACTTTTGTTATGGTTTATTATATAAAGAGGTGAAATTATATTTATCCCACATGTATTATTGGGATGTAATTTCTCCATATATCTTGGTATATAATAGAGTTAAGGGAGACCCATGAAACACACACACACACACACACATAATGTTGAAAAATTATTTTATTTGTAAAGGGTAAATAATTTGTGGATGTTACCTTTTCTCTTGTCTCCTTCCTACTATGCTAAATGTTGTTGTTATATCGATAGGAGGATAGTGGATTTTCTTTAGATCCAAGAATTTTTTCTTCCATTTTCCCGTATTTGGATTAATTTTACCAAGTCTATCCTAGGGCTTTTACCAATTCTATCCTAGGGCGTTTAGTTTTTTTTTATCCTAATTTTTTGGGGAATTTTTAAAGTTTGGTAGTTTACCAAACCTATTTTTTTAAGTGGTTAATTTTTTCGCAATATCTCCAACCATGTCGGTCTCCTTCCTCCATGATTCTCATATGGTCGTACGACCTCCATTTTTTTGGACAACCATGTTTTTTCTCTGAATCCAGTGTATGGCTACATTTTTTAGCACTTTTGCGGGTTGATTTTCTACTCCAAGGGTCAATTACCTACTTTAGAGGTTGGTTTCTCTGTTGGGGAACCGTATGGTTATTTTTACCTTAGTGAACCATACCACTATGTTTCTCCACACACATGCCTCTTTTGTTCAGAAGCAACAAATTTCCCTAGTAGTTGTTGGAGATATTACACACACTTACGGTTTTCCTTTCATTTTGTTTTCCTAAGTTTATTTGGATATGTTGAGGGTCCCTTAGTATAATATATTCTCCTCTCATTGAAGATATTCTCCCCTTAACAAGGGTGCCACATACCCTCCATTCAATCCTCAGTTACCTTTCAGCTAGACTAGTTGAGTTTAGTGTTATATGTCAACCCTTGCTTTATTACCAAGTGTTGCATACTAACCTCAAGATCATCACCATGAATGTGCATCTGCATTGGGATCATCACTAGTAAAAAACATTCCACACATGTGAGTGATATCATCTTCATTTCACTCTGGTTTAGCTAGTTAATTTGTTGATGTTTGGGCAACATCAGAAATGCATTCTACTAGATTGATAGTTAATAATATGATGATTAATTATTAAGAAATATTATTAATTATAATATTATTAATGTATTAAAATATTTGTAATATAAATTATAAATATATATATAATAAAGTATTAAGTATAAATATAAATATAAAGTATATATATATATATATATATATATATATATATATATATATATATATATATATATTACATGTATAATATAATACAAAGTATAAATATATTTATTACCCAAGGGATGCATCTCTTCGTGGATGGTCACCATGGTCACCATAGTTTCTTTATATATAGATCACTCATCATTGTAATAAGATATCCATTCTACCTAAATTATAGAAAAAATTCCATAAATTATGGTGGACAATAATTTCTAGTAAAAATGTACTGCATATTTACTTCTACCTATATTTATGCAAAGAATGGAATGAATTATGGAGGAACAATTTAACAAATTCAAATACTATGTGGATAGATTATAACCAATTTAATCTTTGGGTAGTATGGGAGGTATTCTCCAACTATTTATAAGAAAGAAAATTAAATTTAATTTTAAATTTAATTTTCAAAGAGACGTGTCTTTTTGGATCAATTTAATATTACTATAAAAGGAAAAACAATAGACACACATATCTATATCTCTCACATGTGGGAAGTGATCTAAGGAAGAGGTCGAATTTTCTAAGTATTTGAAGTTTTATGACTGTAATTACTAAGTGATGTTCTAGAGTTTACTAAAGTAATATCGTTGGAAGTAATTACCACTTGCAAAAAATTGTGATTGTCTAATTTAACACTAGAAAATCAACATGGTTAGTTGTATGATATCGAGTATATGATGGATGCATGTTAGTAGAAGACATTGTGTTTCAAGGGTCATTGTATATAGTTGTGTAAAAGATAAAGTGATCTCCTCTAGGACATGCTTTTTGTTGTTCTTGTTTCTTGTTCCATGCACATCACAGGTAATATCTTTGAGAAGGAGCCATAATGATAGTTGCAGGAAGCAACATGAAGCAAGACTATTGAGACATAGAATTGTGCACATCCATGTAATGAATAAGAATAAGAGGCCAATACATACAGAGGGAGTAGATGACTCTGAAGGCTATATAGCCTCAAAGGGAGTGATGGCTTTAGATGTTTTCTATGGGAAACTGGATAGTCTCATGATGACATGTTATGGCTATTAGAGAGCTACCCACTAGCCCTAGATGCATCCTGTGATGTCACTATGGATTTCATGTGATGTATAGATTCATGTTTCCAATAGTCAATGCTCATGAGATCATGTGGATGGCGATAGTGTTAGAGTCTGTGTTGGATATAATACCTTCCTCATTAAGTGGGAGTGTTGAGATTTTATGTAATTTCAAATTTTATTCTTAAGTGTTAATGCTTCAACATAGGGATGACATTCTCCCGGTATTGTTCATGGCAATTTGACCAATGGAGAATGGCCCTGCCATAGTCTTCTAAGGACATAAGAATCAAGGTGTGTATCTTTCAACATCCAGAAGGACTAAAATTCTTCTTGTGCCACAGATGGAAACTTGATCAAGAAGAATGGTCCTTGTAGTCACAGAACACTCTGTTGAGTATGTGACAACTGTGGGGCACTCACTGTGTAGATTGAAGAAGGATTTATATGGATTAAAGTAGGCACCTAGAGAATGGTATAGTAGATTTTAAAATTTTCTAACGAGCTCAGGATTTACAAACAACCGTGTAGATCCTAACCTTTAATTTAAGGTTGTGGATGATGGTCTGGTAATACTACTGTTGTATATGGATTACCTATTTCTAAATAGGTGTGGAAAAACTCATCTCAGAGTGTAAGAGAAAAACATGTTGTTGAGTTTGAGATGAAAAATCTTGGGATGATGCATTACCTTTTGGGTTCCGAGGTATGGGAAAGACAAAACAATATATATTTTGATCAATGGAAGGATATAGTAGAAATACTTAAGAGGTTTGGAATGTTGTATTGTAAGGAAATGGCTACACTTATGGTATCAATAATAAATTTGTTGCAGGATACAACTTTAGAGACCGTGGATGTTACTTTATACAGGTATATGGTTGGTTCGTTGATGAACTTGACGAACATAAGACCATATATATGTTTTTCTGTGAACAACCTGAGTCAATATATGGAGCAACCTAGCTAGGTTCATTTGGTCACAACAAAATATGTGATGAGGTACCTTAAGGGTACATTGGATTATGGTTGCAGGTATGTGACAAACCATGAGTTTGGGTTATATGGATGTTCAGATTGATATTGGGATGACAATGCTCCTGATCAGAAGAGTACTTCGTCATATTTATTCAGTTTAGGCTATAGTTTCATGGAGTAGCAGGATGCAATTGTGTGTAACACTCAGTACGGATCAGGCAGAGCCTCTTACTCAGTGATATTCAATGATGAGACCTGTTATGGAGGAAAAGCAATGAATTCAATAGGTTGAAGATCTAGTTGATATTCAATGCTCTAGAGGGAGACGAAAAATCAGTTCCAGAGGGAGATGGGTACTATAGTAAGGAGCAGGAGGCTCCACAGGATGCAGAAAGAAGTCATGTGTGGTGTTCAATATGGTTGGCATTGAGTATGTGGTAGCATGTGCAACAAGTTGTGATGAAGTGTGGCTTTGAAAATTCGAGACTATTGAACTAAATTTGACTTGTACGTAATACCTACAAGAAGAGGATGAGGAGACTTGTTTTGGAGGACAAGTGTTGAATTCGATAGTTTGAAGATTCAGTTGATATTCAATGATCGAGAGGGAGTTGGATGGTCAGTTCTAGAGGGAGATGGGTACTACAGTAAGGAGTAAGAGGTTCTGTCGGATGCAGGAAGTAGTCATGTGTGGTGCTCAGTACAGATGAATCTGAGTATTTGGCAGCATGTGTAGTAGCATTGTGGTTTCAATAACTTATGTCTGGGTTATTTGGACTCGAAATGAATGCGACCTGCATTTGGTGTGACAATGAGAGTTGCATGAAGTCGTCTCAGAGCCCCATGGTCTATGACAGGTTGAAGCATATCGATATCCTATATTACTATATCATGGATATATTTCATAAGGGAGGAGTGAGGCTTCAGTTTCATGACTATAGAGGATCAAGTTGTAGATGTGTTTACCAAGCCATTATCGGGGATGAATTTTGAGTACTTCAGGGACAAGCTTCACATGGTCCCTCTTGATAAGGAGTGTTCTCATCCAACATGAAAAAGGGTTGGCACTAAGACATGTGGAACACATCCAACATGAAAAAGGGTTGTCACTAAGACAGGTGGAACTCATCCAACATGAAAAAGGGTTGGCAGTGAGTTTTCTCATCCAACATGAAAAAGGGATGGCAATGAGTTTTCTCATCCAACATGAAAAAGGGTTGTCATTGATACATGTGGAACTCATCCAGCATGAAAAAGAGATGGAACTAAGTGTTGTCATCCAACATGAAAAAGGGTTGGCACTAAGACAAAGGGTTCAAATGATCAGGTACTTATGCATTGCAGGGTAGTAGATGTCTTGGGGGCATGTTGTAGTTATTTGAGAACTACCCACAATCCTTGAATGCATTTCTCGTGAAGTCACAAGGGTGCATCGTACAAATGCATTGTGAGGTAATGGATGTCATGGTGACATGTTGAAGTTATTTGAGAGCTACCCACATGTAATCTTCAAAGGTAATCTTTAGAGTTAATCTTGGCATAATGTAGAATGTCTTCCTCGCTGAGAGGGAGAGTTGATATTTCTGCAACGTCGAAAAAACATTCTACTACATTGATAATTAATAATATGAATATTAATTATAATGTTATTAATGTAATAATATATTTATAATATAAAGTATAAATATATTTATTACCCAAGGGACACATCTCTTCATGGATGGTCACCATGGCCACCATAATATTGAAAAACATTATACTAGATTGATAATTAATAATATGATTATTAATTATTAAGAAATATTATTAATTATAATATTATTAATGTAATAATATATCTATAATAAAAACTATAAATGTATATAATAAATATAAAGTATAAATATATTTATTACCCAAGGGACACATCTCTTCATGGATGGTCACCATATGTTTTTTTATATAAAGAACACTCATGGTTGTAATAATATATTCATTCACATACAATATCTTATCATATCCAAAATTCAACATAATTGACGACCAAATGGTCAGTTAACTAGGACTAGGTGGCAGTTGACTCAAGTGACTACCAGTGTGTGTCACATCTCTCTAGAAAACTGATAATGTGCATTATATTGGCTACATAATTGTAACATACAAATTATATCACTTTTATTGTAAGATTCTCTTACTCAAATAATATAAATTTTTTCATTCTTTTCTCTAGTTGTTTTCTTCTCTCTTCATCCACCGTTGCAAGTTGTGTATGTTTCATTGTTATCTAGATATTTTCTATAGGTATATCAAAAATATACATGGTATTAGAGACCATAGGACGGTAGAAAGGATCATCACTAGCATTCTTTTGCAGGTACCGAAGATAGAACAAAACAACATGAGAGATATAATTTCTTGCATCCACAATTCTAACACCATATAAATACTTCGAATGGAAGACAATAATTATACACCAGCTCAATGGTAGAGGCTTGTATCATATATCCATGGCCACATAAAAAAAAACCCACCTTGGTAGTAGAAAAATTCAACTACTTCAACTGCATGGACGAGGCTCATGGTCTCCTATGATGTTTATTTCTCTCGACCTATATTTTCACATTGATGCATGCAAGACACCAAGTGAGATCTGGACCACCTTAGCCAATCCCTTTGGCAACGTCGGTGAAATGAGGGGCCATTTTCTTGAAGTAGAACTGAAATCCTTGGATCTGAAGAACTTTGACAATGTCCAATTTTTCTTCACCAAATTTAAATCTCTCCTTTGTGAATCGATAGACTGTGGTATTGACAAATCCAAACAAAAAAATAACTAGCTCGTGCTATCATGGAAAAAATTGGACCATAATATAGTGTATTTGTCTCCACATTTCATTCTAATAGATTCAATGCAAGACCACGTTGGACCATTCATTCATTGTCATGATTCATTAAGGCTTTGACATAGGAGAAGGATAAGCTCATTTAGATGGGCATAATCAAACTCCCCAAGGCACATTCAGTTGTTATGCATGATGGAAGAAGATTTCAAAATCCTAAATCAAAACCAAAAGGAAAAGGAAAGGAAGATGCATAGAAAAAGAAGGAAGGGTACTCCAAACCCTTCAATGATTCCTCAGGTTCCAAAGGTGGAAAAAGAAACAAAGGGAAGAAGTGTGGTTATTGAAATTGCAGGAACCATTCAGAATATGCTTGCATGAATAAGGAAATAGATCTTATGGTGCAAATGATTAAAAATAAGAATCTCAACGACTTCATTCCTAAGGCTGCCAAGAAGAAGTCGGAAGATCAAGCACCTAAGAAACGTAATCCTAATGAATTAGTATCTATTCATTCTTCTCCTCACACAATGATTGTGGATTTGAGTGCTTCCCATCCCATGGAAACCATATAGGATATTCTATCTTCTGTAACTGCATGCACAGGGCCCCTTATCCTCATGGGGGATGACTCTCTAGTCGAGGTAATAAAGAAAGGTAGAGTGGAACTAGATCATGGAATATTTGAGAAAATCCTACATGTTCCTCAACTTTCCATGAATCTCTCTCGATGTATTATATTACACTCTAAATCTTAGGAAAAAGGTGGAGTTCACACCAGACTGTGTGTCAATTTTCAACATGCAAGAAAACTCCAAGATCACTTTCAGGGAGGTAAATCATCAATCTCCATTATACAATTTCACTAAGTTTATTGAAATTGATTCCTATGTACTAGTTATGCATGTTGATGGTATTAGTATATTATCGCACGAGAAATTTGGTCACCTGAACTTAAAGTACATGAAAGAAAGAAGGAGACATTCATCAGGTTACCTGATATCCACTTTTTTTAAGGGATTTTTTAAGGATGTGTCCTTAGAAATCATCCTCAATATAAGTTCGAGAAGGGGAAGGCTCAAAATGTAAGGACCCTCCTTGTTACGACAACAACTCTCTAACAGGTGCAATTTTTTTTTTTGTTTAAGGTGTGTGCGCGCGTGTAGAAGTAACAGACACACTTGACTCTACGTCGCCACTCGACAACCAACAAGACGCAACCACGATGTTCATCACAATAAGACTGAGGGCACACCACGGGTAACTGCAAGCAATAAACGAACATAGACACAAGGCGCACAACACAAACATTAACGACATACTGGGTTATGCACAGTACGAGCACAGAGGGAAGGATCCATAGTAGTAGATCTTACTATTTCTGCACAGGAAAGCAGGGCGTTTAATCTTAGTTCTCTGCTATGGAGAGAGAGAAGGTCAGATAGGCTCCTGGCCGACTGCTTAGGCAGAAACTAGTAATCTCCATCCGGTGTGTCGCAAGAGTGGAAACTCTGCCTTTAAAGGGGCCGAGACTCTTGATACGGAACAGGATCCTTTACACAAAAATCACACACAGACTTATATACTGGGCTACAATGAGGTGTCTACAACCCTCCCGACATAGGTGACCAATCCCACTAAGCTAAGGACTATCATCAGACAAACCCAAGGAAACCAACATGACAATACAATAACATAACCCTTCAGTTGTGAGCGAGAATTAGACATCAAAATCCAACATTCTGCATGGCGCGCAACCAAAAATCTAAACATTTAAACATTCTTCAATCCAAAAGAAATTACAAGTGCGCAAGGTGTCCGATATACGTAAACTATCTAACAGTAACCAACTCGAGGCACAATTCCTTTTTATTTCCAGGCGCGCTATTTGATCAATCAATCATTAATTAAAACATAACACCTATAAATAATCTGCGATATCAATACCATAAGTGATGACCCCATGATCATGTACATCCCCTTGCATATTAGTATCAACATAAGATATT
>ML781211.1:1421912-1434990 GCA_009831015.1 Picea engelmannii | reverse complement strand
TAGACTTAGTACTTAGATTCTGAACTGGGCGACACTGGGTTAGGGAAGTTGTTTAAGAATTTCTTAAGGCGTTAATGTCTTAGGGCTATTTAGGTTTGTTTCCTTCATCCACATCAATGCGACGTGCCCTTCAGGACGCACCAAGTGCTCCAAGGGTGCCACTTGCCTCGTTCGTTTCCTTTGCACGACGTGCCCTTTAGGATGCACCACGTGCTCCAAGGGTTCCACTCACTTCTGGTGTTTCTTTTGTACGATGTTCCCTTCAGGATGCACCACGTGCTCCAAGGGTGCCACTCGCCAACTGGACTGATTGGTAGACATCTATAACCCTTGGAGTCAACACTCCACCAGGTGAACTTGTGGGAGACTAAGGGCTCTAAGGAATAAGGCCCCCGCCTTATTGCGTGCCCCTTAGAATCATCGTGAGCGATTGTCGCAGTCTTCCCTCACGGCATCGTGGATCCTCTTGAACTAGGTAATCGTTAACCTACAGTTCGAGCCACGACGGGAGTGCTAGTAGGCAGTGGCAGGGCTGCTGTCCACCCCTCTCCCTCAACCTTTCTGGAGTCGTGTGTTGCCCCTTTACTCCATATGTGAGTCTGGTTGGCAAGCTATCGTCAGCCTACATCATCGAAAATCGTGTCAGAACATGTCAACATAAAAACATCAAATCAATGAAATATCACAGTAAATAAATCAACCCAAATAACACACTCCCTGACTCAATCCAGAGTCCAAGGGGTTCCACCGATGCCTCTGCATCCTCAAGGTTCAAAACCCTGCACACTCAATACAACTGGGTCAATAGCACCTGTCTACATCAAATAGTAAAACATCATGTCATCTATCCTAATGCATCATAATCAAGTATAAATGTTTTAACATCAGAAAAGTCCAGATCACTTGCGAGCAAGTGTCCTCAAATAAGAAGTTTTCTTAGTGCACCAAAGAGGGATGTTACATACACCCCCTCTTGGTCTAAACTTCGTCCCAAAGTTTCTCAGTATAAATGCCCAAATAAAAGTATCACAGTATCATAAATCTATCTATCAAACAAAAATGGAAACTGTTGACGCATATCATATGCGTCCTCCCAGGTCGCCGAGTGCGGACTATAACTATCCCACGGGACCTTGACCTGATCTACCGTTCGATGTCGTAACTGTCGAACGCGATGATCTAAGATGCGGACCGGCTCAGCCGTGAGCGCTCCCTCGTCTGATACCTACAATGAACTCATGTCAATCACATGTGTAGGATCACTAATATAATGTCTCAGAACAGATACAAGAAAAACATCGTGCATATGCCTCAAAGAATCAAGCAAGACTAGATGATAGGCCACAGGCCCCTTTCTCTCCACAATCTCGAAAGATCCCATGAACCTAGGTGAGATTTTAACTTCCTTTCCAAACTTGATCAAACTCTTATGTGGTTTAACCCGCAAGAAAACTCGATCGTCGACCTCGTAACTATGGTCGACTCGGTGTGCATCGGCGTAACTATTCTGTCGATCCTGCGCTTCTTTAATCCTTTGTCTTATGATTTTCATTTGCTCTTCCATTTCTTGGATCGCTTCTGGTCCCACCAGGACCCTATCCTCAAGCTGATCCCAACTCAAGGGTGTCCAACACGGTCGCCCATAAAGAAACTCAAAAGGCGCCATCTTTATGGGGCTCTTATAACTGTTGTTGTAAGCAAACTCTGCTAGAGGCAAGAATTCCTCTCAACACTTTTGTTGGTCCATCACATACATGCGCAACATGTCTTCCAAGGGTTGGTTCATTCGTTCGATCTGTCCGTTAGTCTCTGGGTGATATGCAGTACTAAAATTAAGTTGGGTTCCCAAGGCCTCTTGGAAACGCGTCGAAAATCGTCCAGTAAACACCGATCCTCGATCGGATATAATCCTCTTAGGCATGCCATGCAGCCTCACAATCTCACTGATGAAAACTCTCGCTATGTCAGGTGCCTGATACGTCGTACACACCGAAATAAAGTGAGCACTCTTTGTCAAAGTGTCTACTACTACAAAAATAGAGTCGTGTCTCCTTGTCGTCAGTGGCAATCCAACAATAAAATCCATTGAAATAAATTCCCATTTTGATTCCGGAATGGCATGAGGTTGAATTAATCCTGTCGAGTGTCTGTGTTCAGCCTTTACCTGCTGACACTCTAGATATCTGGCCACATAGTTGACTATGTCAGCCTTCACTCCTTTCCAGAAGAATAAGGGTTTAAGGTCTGCCCTCATCTTCATGACTCCTGGGTGAGCCATGTAAACTTCTCTATGAGCCTCGCTCAGGATCAACATCCTCAACTCGTCGTTTGGCGGTACGTAAATCCGACCTCTATATCTCAAAAACCCATCGCTATCAAAAGAAAATCCCTCATATCGTGGTATCATCATTGTGTTTTGTCCGATAAAATCCTTGACTTCTTTGTACCAGTCATCATCACGCTGTAAGGTGAGAATCTTCTCACGTAGATTTGTCTGAAGGGGAAACACCGAAAAGATGCGCGGTCTCCGACTCAAAGCATCAACCACTCAGTTCACTATTCCCTTTATGTAAGTAATCTCGAAGTCGTATTCGCTAAGCAATTTCGATCAACGCCGTTGTCGCGCGTTCAGGTTACCTTGCGTGAAAATGTGTTGTAGTCCACAATGATCAGTCTTTAATTCAAATTTTCGTCCAACAAGGTAGTGTCTCCAAACCTTCAAGGCATAAATGATGGCTAATAACTCCAAATCGTGTGTCGCGTAATTCTCCTCATGCCTTCTCAGTTGTCTCGAAATGTAAGCAATCACACGTCCGTCTTGCATCAAGACTCCGCCTAAACCTTCCTTGGATGTGTCAGTGCATACCAAGAAGTCTGCGTCCATGTCAGGGACCTTTAGTATTGACGTTGTTTTCAACAACTCTTTAAGCCTCCAAAATGCTTCCGCGCATTTCTCAGTCCAAACAAACTTCTTACTTTTCTTCTGCAATTCCGTGATCGGATTTGCTATCTTCGAAATCCCTCGACAAACCGTCGATAGTATCCTAATAAACCCATAAAGCTACACACTTCTGTGACATTCGTCGGCGTAGGCCATTCCATAATAGCCTCAACCTTGGTTGGATCCACGACGATACCTTCGCCGGAGATGACATGCCCTAAGTAGTGAATCCTCAATTGATAAAAAGAGCATTTGGACAGCTTCCCATATAAGTTGTGTTCTCGTAAACATTGTAGTACCAAGCGCAATTTCTCGTCATGCTCCTCCGTCATCCGAGAGAAAATCAAATATCATCAATGAATACTTGGACGAACTTGTCCAAGTACTCGTGGGACACCCCGTTCATCAAACTCATAAATACTCCTGGGGCGTTTGTCAGTCCCAACAACAAAAGAATAAACTCGTAATGTCCAAATCTCGTCTTAAAGGCGGTCTTAGGTACGTCATCCTCCTTGATCCATATTTGGTGATACCCTGATCGCAAATCGATCTTGGAAAACACCGTCGCACCCTTCAATTGATCGAATAGATCATCAACTCTTGGTAAGGGATACTGATTCTTGATCGTGGCCTTGTTCAGTTGATGGTAGTCAATGCAAAGCCTTCACGATCTGTCCTTCCTTCGTATGAAAATGACTGGTGCACCCCACAGTGACACACTAGGGCGTATCAGTCCCAGGTCTAGCAACTCCTTCAGTTGCATTTTCAACTCTTGCAACTCCAGGGTTGACATCCGATAAGGCGTTCTTGCTATTGGTTCGGTCCCTGGTTTCAGGTCTATGGTAAACTCCAATTCTCTCCCCAGCGGAATCCCTGGTAACTTCTCTGGAAACACGTCCACAAACTCTCTCACAACCGGAAGGTGTTCTAGACCTTCCACTACTCCCTTCTCGTTTAGCGCAAGGATCACATAAATCTTGCACCCCTTGCGCATACTATACCGTAACTGTAAGGAAGAGACGATCCTCAGGGAAACTCCCTGGTTCCGTCCTACAATCACACGTCACTGTCCCTCACTGATAAGCTCCTCCTCTGCTATGAGGGCCTTCTGGACGACATCGTGCAAGGTTTGAGGCATCATAATCCTAACCTTGCACGCAGGTTTCCGTTAAGGCCAAACACGAACCAGTTGACCTTAAGTTTCTCTGTGTTAAGGTGCGGAGCATACCGGAGCAGCTCCATAAAACGTGCCTCGTACTTGGGCACCGTATGACCCCCCTGTCGTAATGCGTTGAACTTAATGAGCTGACACTCACTTCTTGTGAAAGATACCTCTCTCGGAGCCGTTCCTCGACTAGTTCCCATGACATGTCTTCAACGGCCATGTTCAGTTGCGGCAGGGGTGTCTTCCACCATAGAAGAGCGCTCCCCTTCAGTTGAAAGATCGTCATGCAGAACTTCATGTTGGAGGTATAATCACGAAGTGCGAAGCACATCACCATATTCTCCAACCATGCCTCGATGGCTGCGCCATCCTGGGCACCCAAGAACTCAGGAAATTTTACCTTCTCGAGTTCACGGTGAATGCTACCCATAACGACCGGTGCGCGCGGTGGAACCTCAGCGGGTGTCGACGCCCTGGCCTCATCTCTATCCAATCGGTTGATCAGTGCCTCAGACATGCGCTGAAAGGATCTCCTCATCCAAATCAACATCGCCAACCGCTATCTGTTCCAGTCCAAGAACCTGCTCGCCTCCCTGTGGGTTGGACCCCTCAGGCGTGGATGCTACTAGAGGCGTCACACCTCCTCCCCTAGCACCTCGTCGTCTGCCTCCGTGACATCCTCTAACCATGATTTCCTTGCACGCAAACAATCAACTCGATCAACAACAGTGTGATAAAATCAATCGTGACAACGAAATCCGTAGAGAATCCCAAGTCGAGGGTCGAACCGGCTCTGATACCATATGTAAGGACCCTCCTTGTTATAAAAACAACTCTCTAATAGGTGCAATTTTTTTTTTTGTTTAAGGTGTGTGCGCGCGTGTAGAAGTAACAAACACACTTGACTCTACGTCGCCACTCGACAACCAACAAGACGCAACCACAATGTTCATCACAAGAAGACTGAGGGCACACCATGGGTAACTGTAAGCAATAAACAACCATAGAAACAAGGCGCACAACACAAACATTAACGACATACTGGGTTATGCACAGTACGAACACAGAGGGAAGGATCCATAGTAGTAGATCTTACTATTTCTGCACAGGAAAGCAGGGCGTTTAATCTTAGTTCTCTACTCTGGAGAGAGATAAGGTCAGATAGGCTCCTGGCCGACTGCTCAAGCAGAAACTAGTAATCTCCATCCGGTGTGTCGCAAGAGTGGAAACCCTGCCTTTAAAGGGTCCGAGACTCTTGATATGGCACAAGATCCTTTACACAAAAATCACACACAAACTTATATACTGGGCTACAATGAGGTGTCTACAACCCTCCCAACACAGGCGACCAATCCCACTAAGCTAAGGACTTTCATCAGACCAACACAAGGCAACCAACATGACAATACAGTAACATAACCCTTCAATTGCAAGCAAGAATTAGACATCAAAATCCAACATTGTGCATGGCGCGCAACCAAAAATCTAAACATTTAAACATTCTTCAATCCAAAAGAAATTACAAGTGCGCAAGGTGTCCGATATACGTAAACTATCTAACAGTAACCAACTCGAGGCACAATTCCTTTTTATTTCCAGGCGCACTATTTGATCAATCAATCATTAATTAAAACATAACACCTATAAATAATCTGCGATATCAATACCATAAGTGATGACCCCATGATCATGTACATCCCCTTGCATATTAGTATCAACATAAGATATTGCACAACATCACATTAATAATGACCTTACCTCATACGAACATCCCATTACATCCTAGTACCCTACATTAACATTTCACTATCATTTCATTCCATTCCATTCCATTATATCAACTTCCTTTGCTTGTAAAACATTAATTAAACATTAACTGAATTAAATAGCTTGCTATTATTGAATACTAACTACATAAGTAAATGGTTGCTTCCTTTATGGTTGTCATAAAATAATTCTCAATCTGCCCTCTACTCTAAATTCATCCAACTAGCCACTAATCTATTGCATTAGTAAAATCTTAAGGTAAAAGTAAAATGTCGTTGCAAGGGTAACATGCTTAACTATTATAATACTATTGATTATAATACTATTAAGGAAGGACATCCATATTAACAATGTCACTTATAAAAACCTTGCAATTAAAATAACATTAAATTTCATTCCCTTCTAGCTAACGCTAACATTACATGGGCTTTACGTTGCAATAACAATAACCTCTCCATAATAACCATGCCATCATATTTTAGATCACAACCTTGCAATTACACTACACAAATAGCTTGTGTTGGTATGGAATCATTGGTAACATAAATATAATTGGGTTTTAAATAAGCCGACTGCCTTCTACATTAACATATACTATCCTATGTACATATGTAAAAGGGGAGCATCCTTGAAGAAAAAGGTAAAAGAATTTTTATTTCCCTTTTCATAATGACCATTAACTGACCTCAATATAACCATATAGTAGGATAACAAGGAACATGATTCTAAGCCTAAATTGAAAATATGATTATGAAAGAGATGAGGTATATATATTGCTTCGTCTGAGGTGTCCTTATCAATTAAGATTGACATGAAATTGAACCATAACTTTTGAGAGCTCAAATACTCTGGATTTCTGCTCTTTGTAGTCATGAGAAGGAGGTTTCATACAAGTGAGTCGGTGCTACAAAATTTTAGGCATGAACTGGTCTAAGTACTAATGTGAATCAAGTCATTCACCCGATCTGTGTCCAATATAGAATTCCCTAATTAAAGTTTCCCCACATTATCTCGAGCGCCAAATAGGAGTGGAGCAACTACAAAAGGTCCAAGGTTGACGTGGATTCTGATATTCAATTAAAAGTAAAATATAAAAACTGAAATGCAGGAATTCTGATATTCATTTCAATAACAACTCAGAAAAGGAAGATGTAGGGAGTCAAGGTGAAACTTATCAATTGCCAGAAAAGTCAATAACTATCGCCAGGACTCATTTACCAGGACGAATTAGCAGTAATCATAAAAACGAATTGCAATGTTACAGCAATATTATAAAACAAATTGCCAGAACTCTTTTACCAGGACGAATTGGCTGTAATCATAAAAACGAATTGCAATGTTACAGCAATATTATAAAATGAATTGCCATAACTCTTTTACCAGGACGAATTGGTAGTAATAAAAAACGAGTTGCAAGTTACAACAATGTTATAAAAAGGATTGCTAGAACTCTTTTACCAGGACGAATTGGCAGTAATCATAAAAACGAATTGCAAGTTACAGCAATATTATAAAACGAATTGCCAGAACTCTTTTGCCAGGATGAATTGGTAGTACACTCATTGCCAGAATGAAATCTCAACCTAATTTTATAAAAACGATATGACAGAACACTCGTTTCCAGAGTGAATTCTCAACTAAATTTTACACAAACGAATTGACAGCACACTCGTTGCCAAAGTGAAATCTCAAGCTCATTTCACCAAACGAATTGGTAGCACACTCATTGCCAGAATGAAATCTCAAACTAAGTTTTACAAAACGAATGACGGCACACTCATTGCCAGAATGAAATCTCAACCTAAATTTTGCAAACGAAAATGCCAAAAACGAGTGCCCATACCCAAAAACAAATGCCCATACATTTGTAAACGAATGCCATACGAAAATGAAATTGTGTAAGATCTAGTCTTAAGAAACAACAGTGCAGACATTTAAAAACGAAATGCCCGTCAATAAGGAATTCGCCCATAGGGTTTTAGACACCCACAGCCATCTGAAAATGCCCAAATCAATAAAAACAAAATGCAAAGGAGATAAAAACACCCATAGAGAAAATCAAAACGCCCCTGTGCTATATAATACAGCCTCAGAGATATGAAACGCCCCCATTCATATAAATAAAATGCCCATAACCAAATATAGTAACCCTAAACCCCAAACGAATTTACTAGAAACCCTAAAACTGTACCAAAATTAAACAAATGAAATGTCCAGTTACGGTTTACAGGAAAAGATTCTAATGAAATTCCAGAACACTAAACAATAAAAGTTACCCAGTCCCGCACAATCATTAAACATTTACACAGTCCAGATCGACGATTGATAAAAAGGGTTTGCACAGTCCAGAGTAAATTTCACAACGCCATTACCCCCATCACAACAAGAAATCAAAATTTCCTTTTACTTATCCAGTTGATTCAGTTCCCAACACAATTTCTAATGCATTATTCTTAATAAAAAAAATGAGCGTACCTTTGCCTTGACGCCCGCCTAGAACGAAGTCTACGTGCTCCTTGCCGCTCCCGCTCGCCGACCATAGAGACTACACTGGTACCTCCCAGCCAAATGCTAGGGGTACTCTGCTTCCCCCTTAGCCCCCTGAGTCCCAAAGGGGCCACACAAGATCCAGAAGATAATACCTAGCTTCCCAGCTCGCCTCCAAGGCTGAGCTACCACTCTAACACAGCTGAGAAAATCCCAACTCCTCACAAGCAATCAGTCCAGTTTCCCATTTCGGCAGCATAACAATGCCTAATAGCTCCTCCCCCATCTTCCTTCTCTTCCCTTTCATTTATAGAGTTTTTCCCCCCAAATTTTTTCTAAATCCCCTTTTTAAATTAAGTTTTAATGAAAACATCTAAAATTTCTCCATTGTACAAGTGTCATTCATCCCCCACTTCCCTCCAAATTTATTTTCTTCCTTTTATTAAAAAGGCTCATTTCCCTAATTTTATTATTCCCCCACTTTTTCCCTTTTTTAAATTTTTTTTATAATATATATATATATATTATTTTATTTTTCCTATTTACATGCATGTTATTCATCATTTTAATTGATCCTTATCCATCATTTTAATTTATCATTAATATATATATATATATATAGGATAATGAGAGATTAAAGTGATGACAAACATGTATATGGGAAATGTAGATGTATAACATAAAAGAGGAATAATGAGAAATTAAGGTGATGGATGATAGTTTAATAATGTAGACAGGGATAATGAGAGGATAATGGTCTTAGTTTTTTTTTGGAAATTTTTTTTTGTTATACTACATAGGTGGTGTCATTCTCACATATGCATATAAAGAAGAAGTAATGAAATATAAATATGGTCTTAGTTTTTTTTGGAATTTTCTTTATGTTATATTACCTAGGTGATGTCATTCTTCCACAAGTTAGGAATTAATTTCTTCTTTGTAAAATTTTACAGCTATTAGATTTACTTTAAATCTTACCCTCGCCATCGCCCCAAGAATTTTCTGAAGACCCAACTATTACTTAGGTGGGTTTTGTTTAATTTGTTATTTTTATTCCAGGGTCTGTTCTTAAGGTTAGATTAACATTTTACCCTAAAAATTTTAGACTTAGTACTTAGATTCTGAACTGGGCGACACTGGGTTAGGGAAGTTGTTTAATAATTTCTTAAGGTGTTAATGTCTTAGGGATATTTAGGTTTGTTTCCTTCATCCACATCAATGCGACGTGCCCTTCAGGACGCACCACGTGCTCCAAGGGTGCCACTCGCCTCGTTCGTTTCCTTTGCGCGATGTGCCCTTCAAGATGCACCATGTGCTCCAAGGGTTCCACTCACTTCTGGTGTTTCTTTTGTGCGACGTGCCCTTCAGGATGCACCACGTGCTCCAAGGGTGCCACTCGCGAACTGGACTAATTGGTAGACATCTATAACCCCTGGAGTCAACACTCCGCTAGGTGAACTTGTGGGAGACTAAGGGCTCTAAGGAATAAGGCCCCCGCCTTATTGCGCACCCCTTAGAATCATCGTGAGCGACTCTCGCAGTCTGCCCTCACAGCATCGTGGATCCTCTCGAGCTAGGTAATCGTTAACCTACAGTTCGAGCCACATCGGGAGTGCTAGTAGGCAGTGGCAGGGCTGCTGTCCACCCCTCTCCCTCAACCTTTCTGGAATCATGTGTGGCCACTTTACTCCATATGTGAGTCTCGTCGGAAATCTATCGTCAGCCTGCATCATCGACAATCATGTCAGAACATGTCAACATCAAAAAATCAAATCAATGAAATATCACAACAAATAAATCAACCCAAATAGCACACTCCCTAACTCAGTCCGAAGTCCAAGGGGTTCCACCGATGCCTCTGCATCCTCAAGGTTCAAAACCCTGCACACTCAATACAACTGAGTCAATAACACCTGTCTACATCAAATAGTAAAACATCATGTCGTCTATCCTAATGCATCATAATCAAGTATAAATGTTTTAACATAAGAAAAGTCCAGATCACTTGCGAGCAAGTGTCCTCAAATAAGAAGTTTTCTTAGTGCGCCAGAGCGGGATGTTACAAAAAATGCCTCCTCTCCATTGGATATGATTCATAGTGATCTGATAGGTCCATTACCACATCCATCCATCAACAAGGAAAGGTGTGTGCTTGCATTTTTCGATGATTACTTACGCTATAACTAAATAATTGTTATCATATAGAAGTCTGAAGTCTTTGATCATCTCAAAGAGTTCAAAGAAAATTTTGAGACTCAATTAGGGAGAAATATCAAAACCCTCTATGGAGATAATGGGGGGTAGTATGTAAACAAATATGTTCAAAATATTTTTCTTGAGGTTGTGATACAGTTCCAACACACGGTACCATATAATCCATAGCAGAATGGGGTTGCTAAGTGGAAAAATAGATCTCTCAAAGATATGGCTAGTTGCATGCTACATGCAAAGACACTTCCTCCCAAGATTTGGGCTGAGGCACTTAACTATGACAATTACATTCAGAACATATGTCTTCAAAGACATGTTAAGGACATGACTCCTTTTGAGGCTTGAAGTGGAAATAAACAGGAATTCAACCACTTTTGTATCTTTGGATCACATGGATGGGCCTACATTCCCTCTTAAAAGAGGAAAGAATTATATCCACAGATCCACCCATGCATATTAGTACATTTTCCCGATGGTTTGAAGGGATATAGATTACTTGATCCCTTTACGGACCACTTCATAATTGAGTGTAGTGTATCATTCAAGGAAATTCCTTCACATGCTCCACATGAACCACATGTAGAGGATTTTGTACTTCCATCAGTTGTGGATAATATTTCCATGCATTCAGATCAAACTATAGATCTTAGTTTTGATATAGAGTCAGAGGATTCAAAGGATATTGATGCATAGTTGGAGATTTCATATGCAGATTCATTACATGTATATGAAGAGGCAGACCATATTCCCAAGTGGGAACAGTCCACACTTTATGATGTAGGAAACATTTTTGGGGATCCAACAGATTCGAGGAGGATCATATATTAGTTTTAGGATCCTCCTCATGCACTCACTGCCAATGAACCCACGATGCCTTTTCACTATTATATGGTTCAATATTCAGATCTGAAAACCTACAGAGAGGTTGTAGGGAACCGCTTCTGGGAAGGAGCCATGAATGACGAGTATATCTCTCTGCTCGAGAATCAAACTAGGGATTTATTTATGCTTCCTTCAAAAAATAATCTTTTCATATGAATATGGGTCTACAGGACTAAAAATATAGTGTATGGACATGTGATAAATCCAAATGAAATATTTTTTACCAAGGGATTTCACCAAATCCATGGGATCGACTATGATCGAACATATGCTCCAGTAGAAAATTTGGATTCTATCAAGTTTTCCCTTTCCATTAGAGAAACGAGGGTATGGGAAGTACAACATATGGATGTGAAAAATGATTTTCTTCACCCAGATATATTAGAGGATATTTATATGGAGCAACCACATGGATTCATACACAAATCAACTTTAGTGTGTCGACTAAAAAAGTCGATCTATGGTCTCAATAAGGCACCTAGAGCATGGTAATCAAACATGGAATCTTACTTTCTCTATAATAATTTCTTCAAATGAAAATCCAATCCCAATGTCTACATGTCTAGGACCACTAACTCACTTTTGATGATATTCCTATATGTGGATGATATTTTTATCATCAATAACTCAATTACAACGATTATTGTGGTCAAGGGAATTATTCATGACATGTTCTCGTTGATGGACATGGTTCCACTCCATTTATTTCTTTGTATCTAGATCAACCAATATTCTATAGACATTAATATATATTAGGCTAAGTATTCTCTAGATCTCATGGAGATATTCCACATGACAGACTGCATGTCTGCACCTAATACCTTCTTACTTGGGGTTAGAATTGATGATGGTCAGGGTACACCAGTGGTGGAATTTTTTTTCCATAGACAGCTTGTTGGGAGCCTTATTTATCTCACTCAGACCTGACGATATCTATCATTTGCATTAGGGGTAATCCCTAGGTACATATTCAAGACGCATGAGTTAAACTAGACAAATTCCATGTGCATCCTTAGACATGTTCAAGGAACCATCAGTTATGGGATCCAATATGCATTATGTTTCAATTTGGATACCATAGGATTCATTTATTCTGATTGTAATAAACATGGAATAGATCGCAAGCACACCTTTGGCTACATACTGAGTTTGGGATCTAGCCCAATCTGTTGGTCAAGTAAAAAGAAGTCAACTATTTCTCTATCTCGAATAGAGGTTGATTAAAAGGAAGAATTAAATGTCACCATTTAGTCACTATGGCTACAAAATGTCCTAACCGATATTGACATTCAATTCCACCATCCGACTGTGATATGGTGTGACAACGAAAGTACACTCAAATTCTATCGAGATATAGTACAGAGACAACATACAAAATGTTAAGAACCAAACATCAACATAGCATAGAAAAACCTCAGGAAAAGTACTCAACGCCTTGAAAAAGAGATAATTTCAGATAATAAGCCTCTTCGAGAGGGAAACCATGTGCAACATGTTGACAAGGTGCTACAACTACTAAAGGAGCAACAACTATATGCCAAACCATCCAAATTTTTCTTTGGAGTAAAGGAGGTAGAGTATTTGGGTCATATTGTATCTCATGAAGGTGTCAAGGTAGACCCTAA
>ML781211.1:1410429-1421386 GCA_009831015.1 Picea engelmannii | reverse complement strand
TCATTTTGAATCATCTTGTACTTGAACATTTAAGTGGGGTAAAAGGAGGTTTCCCCCTCGAAGAGGCTTATTATCTGAAATTATCTCTTTTTCAAGGCGTTGAGTACTTTTCCTGAGGTTTTTCTATGCTATGTTGATGTTTGTTTCTTAACAAAAAACATATCGAGATCCATATGAATTTTATCAAGAAGATATTTCATGATAGGGTCATCAATTTGTATTACTTCCATTCTCTCGCATATACGACCGACATGTTCACCAAGACTTTTGTTGAGAAAAAATTCTATAGTTTTCGTGATCTTTTTGGAGTGAAGGACAAAGTTTCCTAGCAATTGTCTTTCTCTTCTTTTGATACAATGTATTTTGATGGGGGGGGTTTTCCCAATATTTTTTTCCTCTTTCCTCATTTTATTTCAGTTTTCATTAGTTTCATTGTTCATGGGTACCTAACATGGAGTATTTTGTCGGGACCCATTCATTATGTATACTCCCTAGTAGTGTTCGGGGGGGTATGTTGGAGATATTAGACACACATAGGATTTTCATTTCATTTTATTTTCATAAGTTTATTTTTCTAGTCAAGGGTCCCTTAATATGAGATATTATCCCCTCACTTACGATATTCTCCCCTAGACAAGGGTGCCACAAATCCTCCAGCAAATCCTCGATTACCTTTCAGCTATGCTAGTTGAGTGAAGTGTTACATGTTAACCTTAGATTTATTACCAAGTGTTGCATGCTAAATTAAGGATGATCACCATGAATGTGTACTTTCATTGATATCATCAACAATAAAGGAAATTCCTCATGTGTGAGTGATCTCCTCCTCATTTCCCTCTAGTTTAGCTAGTTAACTGACGACTTCATCCCCAGTGAATAAGGACTAGGTGGATTTTGACTCTAGTTATTTCTAATGTGTGTCACATATCTCTAGAATACACCTAATGTGCATTATATTGGTTACTATAGTGATTTATTTGTGTCATACAAAGTATATCTCTTGTATTTTAACATTATCTTACTCAGATAATAGAAATCATTTCATTATTTTCTCCATTTTTTTTCTTCTCTCTTCATCCACCATTGCAAGCTGTGTATTCTTTATTGTTAGCTATATATTCTATGGGCGTATCTCAACAACTCTACAGTAGCTAAGGTATTTTGTAGTTGATTTCTATTTGTTTATTCAAATACATGGTAGTTTACTTCCATATTCCTAACAAGTAAGAACAAATTTTAGTTTATTCATATTTTCTTCTAGTCATAAGATTCTTGTCTTTGTTTACATTAGAGTTTAGTTTCTCATTGTATTCATTATAATGTCTTCAAAATTATCTTATGTTCTTGAGTTAGTGGGTCCTAACTATTTTCCATGGAAGATAAATATTATTAATATTCTCATGAGTGAAAATCTATGGAAGTTATCTAATGGTGAACATAAGAAAAATATTGATGCTAAAGGCTTTGTTATGTGAGAAGAATGATGTGATCAAGAAAGAGGATTCATTGTTCGAATGGTTTCAGACAATTTGTAGGTGCATATTGAGGTTCAAGATAACCCAGTTGAGGTATGGAAAACACTATCTACTTTATTTGAAAATTTTGATGATGTATCTACTTAATACCTTGAAAAGAAAATCCAAGAGCTAGATCCTAAATATTTTTAAAGGATAGAATAATTTATTCCTGAAATGAAAATCGTAAATGAAAAATTAAAAAATTGTGGAAAAGACTACAAGAAAACTTATATAGTCTTAGTAATTCTTGTGACATTATGTCGTGGATATTGTGACAAATATTGAGTCTCCCAAATGTCATTTAATGTGACATGGCACGTGAGACAAACCTGGATTAACATCAGAAGAGAGACGATACTAGGGAAGTTGTCAGACATCGTCGAAAGAGCGACAAAGTAGGGAAATAGTCGCAAATGAGACAAAGTAGGGAAATCATCGCAGATGAGACAATGTAGAGCTATCGTCGCAAGCGTGAAAATAGAGAGAGATCGTCGTACACTCGAAAATATAGGCAAAGTAAGGAAAAATTTTGCGATGAATCATCTTTCAAAGCAGTCATTGCATGAGTGATGGAAACAGGGTATGTTGTGACAAAATTGCTATACAATTTTCATGATTTGTATGGAAAGTCCGTCACAAGATTTGTACAGGTCATCGCAATTGTGACAAAAACATGGTATATTGCAATGAAATTGCTATACAATTTTTGTGATTTGTATAGCAAGTTCTTCACAAGATTTGTAAGGGTCATCGCAAGTGCGACGAAAATAGGGTATATTGTGACAAAATTGGTATACAATTTTCGTGATTTGTATGGAAAGTTTGTTGCAAGATTTGTAAGGTTCGTCGCAAGTGCGATGAAAATAGGGTATATTTATATGCAATTTTTCATGATTTGTATAGCAAGTGCATTGCAATATTTCTATGGTGCGTCGAAATTGTGACGACAATAATTTATTTAAAAAAAAAAAATTACTTCTGAGCAAAAAAAAAAAATTGATTTTTGAGCCAATTATAGAAGGTGTTGTGATTTCACAGTAAAGAGGTCATCCAAGTAAAGTTGTTTTATAAATCCAAACCATTTGTATATATTCAATTTGGTAGGGGCCCCTTTCATTTTTCTTACAAAAGAAGAATAAGAGGGTTATTGTGGCCACAATAGTTGGTTGGTTGGTTGAGTCAGTTGACAGACCCGACTATTCAAACTAACTATCTTCTAGATAGGGAAGCCTGGGGAAATAGATGGGTAAGCCGCCCACTATCACCTTAGTTCCCTTGCGTCTACATTTCTAGGCCATGGTTTCTAACATAAGGAGGGTTTTCCTAGGTGGCTAATACTAAGTCCTATCATTGCATTTCTAGACATGTGAGGACAAGGACTTTGTTTGACTTGGGTTGACTTCTCTAAACTGTTGCTTCAAAAAAGGTAAGAGAAGAAAATTCTCAATGAATGATTGGAAGGAAAACACTTAATTTATTCAACACAACACACCAATGCACCATTACTCATAATTAGTGATTAAGCAATATACAATGTTCAAGGTGAAACTTTCTAAGTAAAAAGTATATATTCATTCACAAGATAGTGGTCATTTAGCAAATTTCATATGTGCAAGAAGTGAAGCATGAACAAGTACTTATGAAACATTTAAGCATGAAATTGGGTCGTTATGATAGAAATGAAATAGAGAATCATTGTAAAAATTTCATAACCATTATAAGTTTGCATCCATTCAATAAGTATATTCCATGAAACACATAAAGTGTCACTATTGTAAAGAGAGAATAAGGCAATGAGCTCAATGTAATAACTTTATAAGAAATACAATGATACAATATTAGCAAATTTCATTATTATATGTCAAGGCACAAAAATTATATCATTAACCAAACTTATCATTCATTCATCAACACTCAGAAATTAATTTGTTTCTCATCATACAATATATATCAATTCTTTGGAACCATGATTGTAGCATGAATCGACCCTCTCAACTAGAAAACAATATAAATGTTGCACTGTTTGGGTAGATTGTTTGGGGTGGTTAGGGTAGGAATGTATCGTGGTCAACCAACCAAGCCAAAAGACATGAAAACACCACAACAAAATATGGTTAACAAACCTTCATACAATAATGAAAGGAGGAAATGATTGGACTAATTACAAGGTCCTTTGGAATTCCTTAACATATTTTGGCTTCTTTGGGATGTGGAAAACAATGTGTCATAAAAACATTGCAAGACATCAACACTTTAATCGCCATTGAAAGTGGAATACTTCTGCAGTTTTATGACAATCTTGGATAGAGTTTTGGATAAAAAATAGGAGGTAATGTCAAGGCTTGAAACTAGATAATTTATCTCTCTTCAAATTCGTTTGGACACCTATGGAAATTAATATAATGAAATCCTCGAAACATTGGAAAAAGAGGAGGCTTACAAACAACCCTACACATCAATAAATCTCTGCAGAAAAATGAATACTAGAAAAATCCCAGAACAACAATAAAGAACATACAACGATTTCACTTTGAATGAGGTTGTTGAACCTTCCAATACATCCAATGATAAATTATAATAACCTATAACACCAATCCTTCAAAATGTTGCAATAAAAGTTATTTTCAACCCTAGTTATGTTGTATTGATTTCAACCATTCTAAGCAAAGTATGCATTAGGGCATCCATAAAAGTGATCAATTTCTACTTAAATTAAAAATAATTCTCAAACCCTCTTGTGATCAACATACAGATGTTTCTTTGAGAACTATTTAGCATGATTTGCACTAATATAAGTCAATGAGGCTCAATGCAATCCATACTGAGGATAACACATTATGAAAACCTTTCCTAGTACTATCAAGGTGAACTGAAAGGTTGGCCAAGAAAAATAATAGAGCCATCAGACGTCATATCTTAATGCATGAACAATAACTTCAGTGATCAAAGGGGTAAGGTTAGAGACCTTACCTTGAGAACCCTCCCAAGTGGAGCATTTCACCCATAATTCTTTGGCCTTCTAACAGACTTTTTATTCCAAAAAAGCCTTTAAAAGTCCTTATATAAACCTTGAAAATGACTAAACATTAACAAATAAAAGAACTAGATTCTCAAACAATTATTAAGCAAAGTTTCTCATTAATATCCAATGGTTTTAAATGAGGGAGGGCTCTTCCTTTTATAGGTGAAGAGCCTCCTCAAATACAATACAACATAATGTCCTATCTCAATACTATGAGGTCAAAACCATTAACCCAGTCAAAACCATGGGAAAATACAAAAAGTCATCTAACAAATCCCTCAAAACCCTTCAAGAGCCAAATGACCCTAAAGAATGGTCCAAATATAATAATAAATGCCACAAGTGTGGGCTAGAGGGAGAGAATAAATTAGGTGCACTCCTCAATAAAGGTGAAATTTTCCCATGAGAGGGTGAATGATTGAGTCAACATTGTCCAAATACTTCCAAAGATCCTCCAACCAACTCCCTCAAATGATGGAAAGGTCCAAGTCTGGAATAACGAAATCATTAAGATGACATTACCTCTCACATGTGTGAGTCATCAAAGTAAAAAAGTCAAGATAAATGGCATCTGTGGCCTCCTCTAGGTGGGTGCTTCTCAAGTATATAAAAATAAATCATGCCACATCATCACAAGGTCCAAATAACAACCTATAACCACCTCCATAATTTGTAACCAACTCCTCCAATGCATTAATAACTCCCATGTATGGTCCAAGGAGAGATAAATAATGCATAAGTGTGAATGAAACATCCAATTGATAATGGAGAATGAATTTGAGTGGTCCATGTGGCATGTGTGGGGACATGGAATCCCTCTCATGGATCGATGCACTGTCATGGATCCCAATGCAGTGACATGAATCCCAAGGAAAATGGTATGGATCCTGATGTATGTAGATATTATCATATATGAGTACATGGATCCCAATGTAGCATCATGGATCCCAATGCAATTTCATGGATCTTGAGGCATAATACATGTATCCCAATGCACAATACCCACTTGAAGTGATGGGTCTAGCCTCTTAGCAAGCCATTAATTGGTGGCACCTGGTGACATATCTTAGCACAACATAAAAAAGGGGGTTGGTTTTAATATTTTCCTAAGTCTTACCAAGGGGAACAATATTGACTCTTATACATGCATCAAGTCCTAAGACAACACATATTTCCTAAGCACCTAGGTGAAAGATAGGAAAACATAATTAATAATGATGAAAGGGAATGGGGAATGAGTTCATGTGATGACCCTCAACATCTTAGACATGAACAGGTCTTATCAATCATTTATTTATTCATCCACCTTTATTTAGCTATGATTTTTACATATAATATCCTTCTAGAGATAGCTTAACATTGAGTTACCATCCTTAACATTATTTCTTACTACCCCTTTAAGAATTGTTTTTTTAATGTTTGTTTTATCTAACAAGTTCCTTTTATTTAGATATTCATAGAAAAACTAGAGACTAGGGGCATTGGCCTCATAGTGAGGGAGCATTGCTAAATATTTATATTTGGATTTTGACTTTATCTCTTCACCTCTTTTCCTCATTGGATTATTAACTCAGGTTTTATCAATTTGACCTTTGAGAAATCATAAATGACCAAGATGTTTTTTTTTATATGGATGGAATGAATAACACCCAGGAGTTGAAAAATGATTAGCATGGTTAGGATATGGATAATGATATCTATCCTAAGAACCCAATGGTATAGTTTAATCCAAGAGATGACACACTTATAACATAAAACATGTTCCCTAAGGTACTGCAAGGAAAGTCATAAAACCATGTAATGTTATGAAATGCTACTAGGCAATCATTAGGTGTTTACCCCTTTATGATGAGATAATAAGTTACATCGTCATTTCCAAATAAGTATTGATACATGGAATGCCAAACGAAGTAAATAGGAACCATGCCATACCATACAACAACGCATCTATCACTTGAGGAGTTGGCATGAAAGTGAGCTACATCATAGTTGAGCTAGCACGCTCATCTTTTTGGTGGAGATCAAGAATAAATCTATCTAGATCTAGGGAATATGAGAATGACACATCATACAAGCAACAACTTGAAACCCTTTCTAGCGTATCAAAAAATGTGTCACCCCTCATGGGGTAACATCTGTCTCCTACTCGTGAACATGCACTCTGTGTGAGAATATATGAGAACTCCATAATCTCTTTAGACATGTGACCTACACACCGTATAACTTGGAAAATGAAACAAACTTTGGGTTGAATCTACCACCCTAGTTAGAAATAAAAAATACTTGCCACAAATAAAAAAACTTCACCAAATAGAAACATGAAAGTAAAGCAGGAAAACACGTGTAAGAAATTATTCTAAGGAAAATCAAATGCATCAATAAAATTAGGCAATGCATGAAAGTAAACACACAAAATAAAGGAAAACATGAATGGAAGGAAAAAAATCATTCTAACTACTTTTCAAAGATCATATGCATGCCTACCCTATTGGATAACTAAGGGATGTGGCTGCTAGGTGAAATAAAATATCCAAATCAACCATTCGAGGAGCTTACCAACATATGGAAACCTTTTGTTGTGTTTGGTTATCATCCAAAACATAGATATGCCAAGCATCAAGTGGGTATCAAGAATAATCTAACTCACTCTCAAGTCTGGAACCTATGTAAGGTAATATCTATGAAGTAGAAAGCCCAAACTATACCAAGGTTGATTCACCTCTCCACAAAATTTCTCCATTCAAAGGTCAATAGGGACAATGTAAACACAAAATTGGGTCAACCCATTGAATTTTCTTATAATATCATTGAGGAAAAAATATTGTGAAGGAAACTCCAACTATGCAGATGGTTTGGAGTTATGCAACAACTTCACTTGGAGCATTTTTTTTTTTTGAGGGTGTGTTTATCCCACACACCTTATTGAATATATGTGGGGGATAAACTGGGTCTTTTCTCATAGACACAATTCTCCCTTGCACATCAATAAAGTTTTTTTAAAGGGACAAATTAGTTGACATACGGTCAAAACTCTCTCATTGTTTCCATTAGTGTTCCCTCTAATCGACAAAGTGAATATTTGAATTTATGTCAACATTAGAACAATGAGTGTTTATATCATGAACCTCTATATGGATTAACATGACCATGAGAATATTAAAGTAGGAAAATATGAAGAAAGACTTGAAACCTTGAATAACCCTCCACATATTGTAGACATGAAGATTGATATGATGCACATGTGTGAAAGAGTAAATGTTTGACATCACCCTAATTTCCAACCCCTCGTGTTTAATCCTTAATGTTGTTGAAGAAACAAAATAAATTTCATGGAACTAAAAACATTAAATTGTTGCCAAAATTGTGCTCTCTAATCGACAAAGTGAATATTGGAATTTATGTCAACATTATAACAATGAGTGTTTATATCATGGACCTCTATATGGATTAACATGACCATGAGAGGATTAAAGTAGGAAAATATGAAAAAGGTCTTAAAACCTTGAATAATCCTCCACATATAAATTGACAATGGCAATGCGATTTTGTTTCGTTTTTATGTGAGACACAATGAAAAGAAGGCTAATGCTCTGAAAGAATATTATAAAATTTTTGACATGGCCATTTCCAACCCCTAATGTTTAATCCTTAAAACTTATTATTGCATCTTCCCAAAAATTTATTTTTGCATGTTGCACCAAGTTTAAATTTTGCACATTGCTTGGAAAAGATGCTTGCCACATGTCAAATGTCACAAGACTTTCAAAGTTGCATATATCATGTCACAAGGTTTTGGAAGCTGCATATTGCATATTCAAGTTCTATTTGTTGTCTAGACTCCATAGCCAAATCACAAGGCACTAGGTCTTAATTTCCTTCTCACGTCTTGAATCAAGGAGTATTGAATCAATATATACCAAGTATTATAAGAGAAGTTGAAATTATCATTAAGTGTATAACAAAATTACATTCACAGATATATACAAGCCATAGAAATATTCTTATGTATATTATCATATGAAAAAGTACCCATAATGTCAATGCATTATATGCATCATTACATGTTCAACTATATAATGTACATCTAACTGTCTTATAAAATTATTACATGGCATCATGAATTTCTTTTAGTATTCTTTTGTGCTTTCCAGGTCTGAAGTAATTCATCTATCTCCATGTCTTTGTTTACTGTGTACTCTTCACCATCTGATGTTGTTCCAGTCCTTTCACACTGAGTACATCTAGTCTCATACCCATGGCGTGAATGTTGTTGTGAGGGTCATCACCTACAAAAACAAAAAAATATTAAATTTATATGGCCAATTTTTAAATATCATTGAAGTAGTTCATTAATATTAAAAAAAAACTCTGCAATGTAATTATTTACCTTTTCCTCTAGTCAGCACCATTGGAATGGATGTCGGCATGTTCATTTGATCTTCAGGTCAAGGAGGATCAACTATGACATTCTCTTCCATTGAAACATCAAAATTTCTAAGTACATAATTATTAAGTATATGATTAATATATAGACATTTTACCGTCATGGGCCTCAGTCACAGGAACATCTTGGGGCTGCACCTCACTAGGATGGGGCTATTGGGGAGCACCATGATCTTCTGGCTGTGTTTCACTATCAACACTCTATTGTCCAGTACTAATGGTTCCATTGATAGTGTTTCTCCCCTGATTAAAACAAAGTAAGACATTAAATTATGGACAATACCAAACATTTACGTATTTTATAAGTAATGAAAGGTTAATGTGGATTGATTTTTATTTACCTTATCCTGCAAATTGGATCTTGGGGTCTGCCCCATGCTTTTCCTATGATCAACCATGGATTTATAATCATACTTGTAACCAAGATGGAGGTCTTCCTTCGTGGTTCCAGTTCCGAAGTCGTCACCCTGCATTGCATAAGGGTATGGTTTTTTAATGTTTTTGGCTGCAATTAACTGAAATTTGTATGGTTATACAAATAATATTCTTAAGATGTTTGGGTACTTATGATTCGTGAATGTAACCTCGAGTAGCCACCCTGGCCTAGCTTGTGTTGTCCATGTTTGGAAATCCTTGGATTGGTTTCCTTCGAAGTGTCAGACAACCTATCATCAAAATTTTCAAGTATGTTATATATAACCACACTTTTATTTAGATCTAAAGAAAAATAAAGCTAGTATTGAAATCAAAATATTGTAATTTACCTTGGTGTACCAGTTATTTGTTCTCATGATTTTTTCAAAATCTTCTCTTTTGCATCATCAATGATCGCCTTCCACTCCCTCTTCATAATTGAGGGAGGACACTCATACCTAGGATTTACTACCAAGCTTCATCTATAAATATCATGCGTATATTTTAAATATTCACCCGTTGTAGAGGTGACAACTTTTTTACTGAACATGTCTAATCCAAAGAGGCATTCAAGATAATCCATAAGTTCCTTTTTGAGGTTGGAATTCTTGCAATTCCACCTCATGTGTAAGGTTGCCCCAAAAATAAACAAGGCCTTGCTCTCTAGGTGCCTATTCAAAAGGTCATTTCCTACACACAAAAATGTATGATCATTAATTTAAAATTAATCATCTAGATGATTTATGTATGAGAAGGAAAATATTAAATGATTAAAATATGAATTAAAACTACCTGGGAGTCTTGATTGTTTTAATGGAAGTCCATTATCGTCGACCAAAACTGTGCATGGAAGGGTCTTCGTGCTGGTCACATATCTAGCTATAAGAAATGTAACCATCTCAACCACATCACCATGAGCCTCATCTCTTCCACCATCTCTAGACTTTGATCGAAGTGTGGATGTTTAGTGGTGCATGTCATGGCTCCTATCTAAATTAGGTGTGGAAGATGGAGAATTAAATAGTACTCTAGCAACTATATGATTTCCCACATCAGGACTCTGTAGCATCTTTGTAGTGCCACTACTACAAACACCAGTCTGAATAGGCTCCAAAAATGTCTTTATAAAAAATAAAATATTTTTCCGTGAGATAATGTAAAAGTTAAATAACATATCATAATTGTGTTAAGTTGTGACATAAGGAGCTTGATCTTTTCTTTTATGTCAGGAGTTTGATCTAGACGATCTAAGAAGCTAGCAAGTTACTTGTTAGCTTTAATGATATTTTTTTTTATTAAGACCATCGGATCAACGGATGAATAAAACCCCTCCTCATCGGAGGAATCATGATCAACATGGCCTGTGGACTACATATAATTTCAACAAAAACATTGTTATTTCAATAAAATTATATAAACAAATAATAAAAATAACGTAAAATGAAAGTGGAAATTGATAATCATTTACATGTTCTGCGGCTGGCCCTTTTCCACGATCATCCTGCCACATTATAATATAATTAGAACCCCCAAATATTTAAAAAATTGTTAATGATAACAA
>ML781211.1:1368351-1380122 GCA_009831015.1 Picea engelmannii | reverse complement strand
CATGTGGTTACGTATCGTGCGTCTTGGTCATGTTCTGATGTTCGTCCTGGTTGTTTACTCGTATATGCGCACACACACACACTTCAAAAAAAATTTTGCACCTGGCACTAGAGTAGTTGTCGTAACAAGGCGGTTCGTCACATGATCAATGACACCTATCTTTGAATATTTTTGTAAAGGTTTTATTAATGATAAAGAGAGGTTAATTCTGTTGGAATACTGAGAGGGTGGTGGGTGAATCAATATTATCTCTTTATACCAATTTTAACCACAGTATATATTCTTCAACTTAATCAATAATATTCAACAGTTTATCATCAATGAATCATCTATTATTGCATTCAATATATATTTATCATATAATCATAAGAATCATCAAATCAAATATACAGTACACCATTATGTACGTGGAAACCCAAATGGGAGAAAACCATGGAATTATTTCTTATATATATCAAGTATTCTTTCATAGGAAGAACCAACTTCCAAACTCTCTAGTTGTAACTGGAAGAAGGATCCAACCCCTTATTCTCAATATATAACCTAAAGGAAGCTACAACTCCCTGAATTCTCTGCCTCCAACCAGAAGGAGGCTACAACCATCTGATTCACAAGCTCCAACATGAAGGAATATCCAACTCCATGATTCTCCAGATCCACACAGAAGGAGGATACAACCACCTAATTCTTAGGCTCCAACCTGAAGGAATATCGAACTCCCTCATTCTCCATCACCAACCGAAAGGAGGATATAACTCCCTAAATTATCTGGATCCAATGAGCACAAGGCTACAACCCCATGATTCTTAGGATCCAACCTGAAGGAATCTCCAAATCCTTGATTCTCTAGCTCTAATCAGAAGGACTCTCCAACCCCTTGATTCTCAGGTTCCAACTTGAAGGATTCTCCAACTCCCTAATTTTATGGAAACAACTAGAAGGAGGCTACAACCCGCTTTACCCACTTTACTTTCCCCATCCTGCCACCCTGAAATATAAGTGTAGAATAAACTATCACTACCACAATCATTGCCACTGTCAATGTGTCACTGCCAACCTATCAATGTATCCAACATGTCACATCAAACTGTTCAACCTATTGGTGATCAACTCGTCCAACCTATCACTGTCATAGATACTCAACCAAATCCTCTCACATGGATCATATACCAAGTACAAATATAAAATAGATGTCCAACATCACCAATATATTCCTCTAGCGAGCATGTAACAACATTACCAACATACCATCACAATATATGTGTCTCAACCATGTACAAGAGAATATACCAAACCATCAACCTATACCATACCAGGCATCAATAGTGTACCACAACCTGTATTACAACAAGTCCATCAACCATAGTCCAACACTTGTACCATAAAAAACTATACCAAAACATGAACCATACCATGTTCCAACCACACACATCAAATATGTACATCAACCATGTACATAAACACCTATACCATACCATGTACCATACCATGTGCCAACATTGCACATCAACTATGTATATCAACACATGTACATAAACATATGTACCATACCATCAATCATGTACCAACATGTACCATAAACCATGTACTAACCATGTACCAGGATCACCAACAAGTTCCTCAAACCTGTGCCAATGCCTCACAATGTACCAAAGACTTTCCTCAACCAAGCATCATCCACATGTAACAAACCTAGATACCAAAGATGTAATAATGCAGTTCTAACCATGTATCATATTATCAATCAAGGTGTACCATATCACATACCATCACCACCATGCCTTAAAAATGTACCATATCATAAAAAAACATAAGTAAGATTCACATAAGCATACCTATAACCTATAGCTGACCTATTGTAGTGTAATACTGACCTGTAACTCTTCCACAACCTTCAGCAGCCTGGTACCAATATCTGTACCAAATTTTCCTTAGCCTCGCGAGACTGAGACTCTCTGTCACGTGGGGCCTTGCGTGATGACCACTATGCAACCCATGGGGTCATCTTGATACACCATATGCCTGACCCACGAGGGCCATGCAAATCATGGTTATAGAAAAACCATATCACTCTGCATCTTCGAAACTTTCGCTCTTTTCTCACACTTTCTCTGATGACTCAAACTTGTCTTCAAATTCACTAATAAACCAAAATATTAAACCAGAACATTCTAACAAGATAGATATTCAATGTAAGTGTCTATGTGTTCTTCTGAGATACTCCTTGAGGTGTATTTATACTTTTTCTTAGTAACCTATTTCCTTAATCATAGGGATTCTAGACTTTCTCGTTACAACAATTTTTCCTTTGCATTCATTAAATTCTAACCAACTAGGGTATTATTGACCATTCTTTGGGGCTTCCAACTTCAGAAGGCCATAACTCCTCAACCATGAGGAACCATGTGGAATACTACATATCACCAGAAATGGAATAATGAGTAATATCTGTATATGAGTATCTTACCTATGTTTACACTGTCTTTCATTTCCATATTCCTTAGCCAAATTTGGGTCCCATAACCAAACCTATGTGGATTCATGTATACTTCATCAAATGCACCCATCAAATCTGCTGACATCAACCACTCCATTAATGACTACTAAATCACCATCAATCTTAACCACATTTATAGGGCTTCCAAACTTCTCCAAGGGTTGACATCAATCTCCAAGGGTTGATATCAATGAAAACCAACCATCCAAAAATCCCCCCTTTGTCATTGACTCCAAGACTGATGGAATGCATTGATGGAAACACACATGATCATATGGATACTCATGATCATGATCCCCCTGTGACCATTACCCCCCTGTATTGATGTCATTTCTCTTATCTCTCCCCCTTTGACATCAATGGGAAATGGTGTATCTCCTTGGGGATACTACCCCTATATTCATGTATCTATTGTTTCTCTTTGTTTCCATGCCTTTGTTCTTTCTCTCCTCCTTTGACAAAGAGGTAAATCCCCCATTAGATATGTCTCCCCCTATCTGCATGATACTAATACTCCTTTGTGTAACTCTTTCTCTGATGATATCTCTTCCCTTGAATTCTCTACAATATTTCATGTAGATCAATGTAGGGATACCTATAAATGTTTCCTTTTATCTCTTCCAGTGATGACTATTGTGCATTGGTGATTCCTCTTGAAATTAAATGATATATAAAAAAAACATTCATTACTTGATTTCTTCATTCACTTGTCATGTTCACTTGACCATACTTATTCAATTATTTCCTTCTAATGATATGGCTTATGCTGATGATTTTTCTTTCCTTGTTATGTTGTGCCCTATACAACTTGTCTTTATGTGACCAACTGATTTCAACTGTAAATTGATTCCACTGATTCGAATTGTTAATATTCTTTCATTCACAGTGATATATATGTCTATACCTTCTAATAATCTCATGAATCCATTTCTATTCATATTTCATAAAACTGTCCATGATTCTTCTACTCAATTGTATGCATATGTTGCGGTTGATCACAACATATTCCTTCTCTTTAACTCAAACAAGTGTGTCCAATCGTATGATCTACCTACACATAAAACTCTACATTCCTAGAATAACCTATACATAGGTGTTGGACCTTGACCAAGTTTTGGAGATCCTTGGTCAAGTTTGACCTATTTTGGGACTTCGAGAGGCTGGTCGAAGGTAGAGCGCAAGTTGAAGTAGAGATCAGGGGATCTAGCCACCTTTTTAGGGAATCTTTGGGATTAGGGTTTATGTATCGGGGATGGGGATGTCATCCCATGGGTTTATCCATGTTTAGGCCCTTTTGTAATGTATAAATAGAAAGTTAGGCGATGTAAGTAAGTGGTGTGATGCTAGGTGCTAAGTATTGTGCTAAGTGCAAGTAATTATAAGAGGCTTTGTCCTTAGTGTATGTTGAGGCTGTAAAGCTAAGTGTGGTTCATCTGTAGTGCTTTGTACATAGACTATGTAAGGAGGCTTGATGCTATGATGTAACTTGGGGAAGGAGGATTTGGTGAGGTGCGTGCAGATCTCCTCTCCTCTACGGAGTAGGGTTTTGATGCTTTGTTCCTGTAAGAATCTTGACAAAAGATAATAAAGAAGATAAGAGTTGGTGGAAGTAGCTCCAAAATGGGGTGAACCACGTATATCATGTGTTATGGTTTCTTTGTGCATTCTGGTTATTGTCTTGTGTATATGGTGCAACACCCCTACCTCAGCAGGTTCTACTTGACCTACCGTTCTAAGGATTGTTCTTAATTTCCCTTGAGCCAAAGATGGCTCTTCGATTCCCAAATGGAATCTTCACACTTGTAACCAGAGGTCCTTCTTAGGAGTTTCCCATGTGTGAACAAGAACTAGGTGCAAACTCTTACCAAAGCGACCAACTGATGTGACACAACATTTTCCCGAAAAGGGCATGTTGGGTTTAGTGACTTCACGAATTCCTGGTGTTGAGTTCCCCGACTCCTTCAGATCCCAAAACCCAAAAATGGCTAATGGACTTCTAGCTTGTCCCTTAAGTCTTTATGATGTGACTCTCTGCCACAACCTGGGGCTCAACCTTTGAGTGAGTCGGAAATTTGTGACTCGAGAGTTCATGATACAAGGCTCCTCCTTTTCACCGAAGTCCAAAGTCACAACTTCTTTACTGTAGATCGATGGTCCAGATCCTTCCATGATATGACAATCCAGATCCTATCAAGATTTCACGAATTGGGATTTTGCGATTCTTTCCTTCTCGTCACATCTTTCTCCACGCCCCGAATTCTGAAATGACTAAATTCAAGCATGAGATCAATGACTCTTGTTGATATATATCTGAAGGCTATTCTTCCTCCTGATATTCTGAATGCTTAAGGAATCTCTCCTTAACCCTTCCTTTGATATGGACATTGCTTCAATGGTCCACACGAAATTCCACTGTCCATTCAATTTCTTGATAAATCCTAGCCAAATAAATTGGCATCTTTTCTCCTGAACTTGAGTCTACAAGGAAACTTTATCCCTTGTCTTTCCTTCAAATCCTTCAAGGTTTCTATCACTCTTGAGCTTGGTTCTGAATGCAAACTCAGAGATATATTAAGGGATTCTTTTTCACACTCTTTGCGGCTTTCACGATAATCATTGATTATCTGATGTCTTCCTCTTATGTGCACTCCTTGCAATAGAAATCCTTCAACCACTCGCTTGAGTTGGAAAAGTATAAGACTTCAACCTGCCTGTGCACTCCTTGCACGACTCTATGCTATACTTGCACTTATGCTGGTATGAGAGTAACAATATCCCTCTTGAGATTCTCTGAGATAAAACTCAGAAAACTTGTCAACACACTCCTTGCGGACTTTCACTACACTCCTTGTAGGAATTCTCAAGACGAGAAACAATTGAAACTCATACTCTCCCCCTCACAGACTTCATACATTCATCATGAAATCACATATACGTACACATATCATTGAAACAAATGCATAACAGAACATATAAGTAAACTGTAAACATACCATTCAATAGATGTAAACAAAATTCATCACAACACCATGAAATTGGATCAAAGCTTCCTTATATTAATCCCAGTGATTCTGTACATGGGCTCAATAGCAATAGTTATCTGCTTATACAAATTTTTGTTCTATTCTCCTATTCGCTTTCTCTCCAGATCTCTAACTCTTACAATGAGAATAATTGTTACCATATAATACATACGAGGGATATTTTTAGAGTTTTCCCTCTTACACTCTAATCTATAAAATCGAAATAAAGACTGCAACTACTTTACATTCATTACAATTAAATTCCTTCATATCCGACAGATGAGAGAAACTACTCAAGATCTATATCACAACTCAAAAACATAAATGCAAATGTATCCTTTCAATATATTACATTAATGTTTTCATCTTTCGAATTCAAAACATTTTCAAAATACAAGTTGGTGCATATCTAGCTGTCTTCCACTCGTGCATGCTTAGGATGCTCCTGCATCATACTCCATTGGCTGAACAATTCATGAACTCCTATTCATGAGATCTTGAACCATATTTCCATGTTTCTGGATCTCCGCTTCACTTTCCCAATTGGAATCTTTAATCGTCTGTCCTTTCCACTTTATCTAGTACTCAAAATACATCTTTCTCTAGGTCTTCTAGCTAATTATCTTATCAATGATCTTTTCCATCTGCGGATTTTCAGCGACGGGCATCTATTTGACCCACTGAAATTCCTTTTGATCCTCTAATCCCTCTATTTCATTTTATTTGTAAGCATACAGATCTATTATGTTGAATGTGAGAGATATGCCCACACCATCTTGCAATTCTATCTCATAAGCATTTGCCTCAAATTTTTGTAAAATCTTACACAGCCCTATATTTTTTATCTTCAACTTATTATACTTTCCCCTTGGGAACATTTATTTTCTAAGGTGTGCTAATACTAATTCTCCCACTTCAAAATCAATTTCTCTTCGAAGTTGATCTTCTCTGTGCTTATACTCCTAGTTGGAATTCTGCAACCGCTCTTTGATCTTACTGTGGAGCTCTTGCAACTCGGCTGCAAATTCTTCTGCTCCCGCACTTTTGAACTCACTCTGCTCTAAGTCCCTCAAATCAGGTACTCCTCTCAGATGAATTCTATACATTATATGGAATGGGCTCTATCATGTGCTTCTGTTAGGTGAGTCGTTATATGCAAATTCCGCTTGCGGCGGAATCTGATCCCACTGACTGTGATGTTTAGCTACTAAAATCCTCAACACATCCCCTAAAATTTGATTTACTAAATCAGTCTGTCCATCCGTCTGAGGGTGATATGTTGAGATAATAGATAAATTAGTCCCCAGCTTCTTCCATAGTGTCCTCCAGAAATGACCAACAAATTTGGTATCCCTGTCTGAAACAATACTCTTGGGTAAACCATGAAGTCGAACAACTTCTTTGAAAAACAGGTTTGCAATGTGTGTTGCATCACTAGTTTTCTAAAAGGGAATTAAATGTGCCATTTTAGATAATTTTTTGACTACCATGAATATGGAATCACAACCTCTATGTTTCCTTGGAAGTCCTAACACAAAATCCATGCTTACTCCGTCCCACGGCCTCTCTGGTACTTGTAATGTTTGATACAACCTTATATTTTGTCTTTTCCCCTTTGCGTGCTGACAAATTCTGCATCTGTCGACAAATTTCTTGACATCCATCCTCATCCCTAGCCAATAACATAACCTATTCATCTGTGCAAATGTTTTGTCATGGCCGAATTGTCCAGCCAATCCCCCACTATGTTTTTCTTTCAGAATATTCTCCCTCATAGAACTCTTCGGGATACACAACTAATTTCCTTTGAATAATAATCCATCATGGATTAAGAATTCAATCCATTGGATTCTGTCTCTGAGAACATGATTCTCACATGCTTCATAAGCGTCCCTGAAATCTGAATCATCTCTGTACATATCCTTAAGGCTATCAAAACCTAAGGTCTTCACACGAAACTCCTGTAGAATCAAATATTTCTTGTTCAATGCATCAACAAACTTGTTAGTAGTTCCATAAATGTTCTTTATAAAAAAATTAAAGTTCTTCATAAATTCAACCCATTTTGCATGCTTTTGGTTCAATTTTTCTTGTCTAGTTACGAATTGTAAAGCATGGTTGTCTCTATACAAGACAAACTCTTTTGGAACCAAGTAGTGCCTCCATTTCTTCAACGCTTATATGACTGCATAAAACCCCTTGTCATATGTGGAATATTTAATCTCCGTCGCATTCAACTTCTCACTGAAGTATGCAATCGGCCTATTTTCTTGACTTAAGACTGCTCCAATCGCGAATCCACTTGCATCACATCTCACTTGAAATGTTTTACTGAAATCTAGCAGAACCAGAACTAGATTTTCAGTTATCTTCCCCTTCAACAACTTAAAACTTTTCTCTACTTCCCCCATCCAATGAAAAGATTTATGTCTTTTCTAGACTTTGTCCATCATTGGTGCATAAATTCCACTAAAATTTATGATGAACTTCCTGTAAAAACTGGCTAATCCATGGAATCTTCTGACTTCAAAGATGTTCCTTGGCGATGGCCATTCTTTGTTCGCTTTTACATTCTCAAGATCCATCTTCAACTCATTCGAAGAGATCACAAACCCAAAATAAATGAGTTTTTTCTTCATGAAAGATGACTTCTTTAGATTTATCAACAACTTCTCTTGCTGCAACCTCCTCATCACTAGAGTTAAATGTCTTAAATTCTCATCCTCAGTCTTACTGAAGATTAGTATATCATCAAGATACACAATTACAAAATTTCCAATGAAATCTTTCAAGACTTCATTCATTAATCTCATAAAATTACTTGGTACATTCGTCAAACCAAACAACATGACAAGCCATTCATACATCCCTTCATTCGTCTTGAATGTTGTCTTCCATTCATCACCTTCCCTCATTTTGATATTATTATATCCTCTTTTCAAATCAATCTTTGAAAAACACTTTGCTCCACTCAAGAAATCCATCAAGTCATCCATCCTCGGTAATGGAAATCTATAATTGATGGTGATTTTTTTTATATCCCTCGAGTCTGTACACATTCTCCATCCACCATCCTTCTTTGGACTTAACACTATTGGTACAACACATGGACTCAAGCTTTATTTAATCAATCCTCTATCCATCAAATATTGAACTTGTTTCTCAACTTCTTCATTCTCCTGTGGTTTCAATCTGTATGTTGCTTTGTTTGGAAAACTTTATCTTGGTATAAGTTCAATGTGATGGCTTATACTCCTGATGGGTGGCAACAAACAAGGTAAATCGTCCACCACTATATCAACGAATTCCTTCAACATTTTCTAAATTTCCTCCAGTAGATCATCCATCGACGTATTGGTCAAGATCACTCTAGGTTTTATCACCACAACAAACTCCATGTCTTCTTCTTTCCTAACTTCATACAAAAGTTCCTTCCCACTCATGAGAAGTATAGTGTTGCTTGTTTCTTCTTTCACCTTCGTATCTTCGATTGGCAACAACATATGTATTCTACCATTCTTCTCTAAGGTGTATGCATTATTTCTCCCATCATGAACAAAATTTATGTCATATTGCCACAGTCTTCCCAACAAAATATGACATACATCCATGGGAATAACATCACATAAGATCTCATCTCTCTAACCTCCTATCTTAAATTCAACTAAACAATGTTTAGTGACTATTACCTGATGTCCCTTTTGCAACCACGAGACTTTATTGTTGGCATGTTTTACAGTCAGTGTATGCTTTTCATTGATGGAAAATACAAAAGTGATGATGGCTTGAGTAGAGGAAGGATGTGCCAGGCGAGCACAAGAAGTATTTTGGGAAGACGCTGCAGAGCAATCTCGACAAGATCAGAGTATGCAGTGATGGATCTCATTGAAGATTTCTCGATGAACGTCAGATATGAGCCCGAGGTCTAACCGACGTTGGATCCAAGAGAACTTACACGCTCTTTAACGAGAAAGGTGAAATGCGAAACCTCGAAAAATCACATCAACAAAGACTCCATTTTAGAGTTTCGATTACCCGGAGATGGAGAAGTCAAGAGTCAAGACTTTCCAACAAAGGAGTCCTGAAGTGCCGAAATGCGAAATCCCAAAACCCGAAAAAAGGTATATCACTTAGAGTGTTGGATACCAGGATTTCAGTTACCAGAAGATGCAGATGTTAGAGACTCACATCATCAGGAGTCCTGAAGTGCCGAAATGAAAAAACCCAAAACAGGTGCATCGCTTGGAGAAATGCATACCGGGAGATGGAAATGACAAATACTCTCATCATAAGGAGTCCCGAAGTCACGGACCCCAAAGTCGAGAAATGATAAAGACTCCATACTAGAGTTTCAGATACCAAGAGTAGGAGGAGTCAAGAGTAAAGACTCTTCATCAAAGGAGTCCTGAAATCGTGAAACCCGAAGTCACGTAATGTCACAGACAAGCTCCGTTTTGGAGTTTCAGGCACCGCGACATGGAGAGTCAAGAAACTTTACCATAGGAATACCGAAATGACGATTCACAGAAATGAGAAACGTTGGAGTACCAGACCATTGATCCGACTCCATTTCGGATTTTTGGATACTAGGAGTTCAAGTGTCGAAACACTTCACCACAGGAGTACTGAAATGTCGAAGTGTCGAAACGCGAAATTGCGAAATGAATCTTTTTGAATAAGGCTATGGTCACATCCATTGGTCACATTGGCGAGAGATGGAGGAAAGAGATAGAGCAACCAAGCTCCATTTTGGGGATCGCGACATGGAGTGTCGAGACACTTTATCACACGAATGTCGAATTGCCAAAAATCTGAAATGCGAAACATGGTTAGGCTCAACTAGAGGTCACAACCTTTTGTCACATCGGCAAAAGAAGGGGGAAGGAGTTAGTGAAGACAAGCTCCTTTTCAGAGTTTTGGGGGTCAGGAAATTGAGAGTACTAAAATCCTCCACCACGGTGATCCCGAAATGCCGAAGAGAGGAATGACAAAATGAATGCAATACTAATGAAAGTCATTCAACGGTGTAGATGAAATTGAATCAAATTGGAGGGCTACTATTGCACGTCACAGTGTAATTGCCAGAAACCACTGATGGTTTAGCCCAGAGGACTCGAAGACACTTTGAGGTGATTAATAAAGGAGGTGAATAATCTCAAGCCATATGCAAGTAGAACACTGACTATTCGTGGAGGCGATTGACAGCTGGATGAGTGTTGGAGCCTGTAACTGCAACAAATTAGTTGAGCTCAACTATAACAGAAGATGAAGAATATTAACTGTTGGTGAGGAAAAGTAATTTGATCATGACACCCAGTGATGATGGACACATGGGATTAACAAACAAAGAAGATAAAGAGTTTCCATGATGAACAGGCAGAGCACTTGACATGCAGAGCATGCAGAACCATTAGACATAGGGAATGCACAAGATGCACAGAGAGCATAAGAAGGTCGAAAAAAGAAGAGATTAGGGTTGTTGCGATGGAGTGGGATGCATGTGTGAAGAAGGAGGTGGAGTGGAGAAGCTGAAATGAACAGAAGACAAAAGGTGCATTGAATGGGAATGGTGCAGAAAGCACAAGAGGCAGAGGAACAAAAAAGTGCAATGGATGTGTGCAGGAAGATAGTGAGGAAGACATAACAGCAAAATATTGCAGAACAGTGATGAGACTGGTAAGCTGTTGTTGAACACTATATCACTGTAATAAGTTTCAGTAATTCATATTCATAAACCAGGGTGGTAGGGAGGTGCTAGGGAGGACTGGTGTCCTCAGAGGTTCAAGTGGGTGCTTGAACACGGGGAGTTGTAGCTTCTGTCTAGTTGGTACTAGAGAAATCAAGGAGTTGGTGCTTCCTTCTAGTTGGTTCTAGATAAGCCAGGGAATTGGTTCTTCCTTCTAGTTGGTGCAAGAGAAACCAGGGAGTTGGTGCTTCCTTCTAGTGGGTGATAGAGAAAACAAAGAGTTGGTGCTCTCAACAAGTTGGAGCTTGCAAAAACAGAGGTTGTAGCCTCACAATGAGTAGGTGCTCATATGTATGATAATGAAAAGAATGTAAATAATTCTTATCATATAAAGAAGAAGAGGTTTTTACCCTTTATGGGTTTCCTCAGGAAATATCTATCTCTATGTATCTCATATATGCGACTGATGTTGAATGTCGCATTTCTTATTTTCCTGCATTATTGTGATTATCATTGAGTTCCTTGTAAAGAATTTAAAAGAATCATAATTGTTTAAGCATGGTAA
>ML781211.1:1350196-1368312 GCA_009831015.1 Picea engelmannii | reverse complement strand
CTTAGTTGTCCAACAATTGGTATCAGAGCCAGCCCCTTTTGTCTAAGGGTAGATCCTAGAGATTAAACATGTTAAGCCATGAAGGAAATTCAACCAATAAGGCCCCTCTGTTCAATGGAACAAACTTTGCCTTCTGGAAAGTTAGAATGAGAACCTACATAATGGATTTAGGTCTAGATGTTTGGGATGTGGTGGATACTGGTTATGTAAAGCCAGTTGTACTAGCTAATAAGGATGAAAAGCTAGAATTTAGCTTCAATGCTAAGGCTATGAATGCTATCTTCAGTGGACTTGCAGAAGAAAAATTCATAAAAGTTATGCACCTAGGATCTGCCAAAGAAATGTGGGACAAACTCATTAGAAGTTATGAAGGTAATGAGAAGGTAAAGGAAGCCAAGCTTAAAACCTACAGAATACAATTTGAACAACTGAAGATGAAGGAAGATGAAACTATTGGAAAATACTTTCTGAGAGTAGAAGAAATGGTAAATGCAATGAAAGCACTTGGTGAAAAAATTGAGGAACCCTCTTTAGTTCAAAAAATCTTGAGATCTCTCCCATATAGGTTCAACCCAAAGATCTCTGCTATAGAAGAACTTAATGATCTAAAAACCTTGGAGTTTGATCAACTTCTAGGAACTTTGACTGCATATGAAATGATAATAGTTAAAGATAAACCCACCTCCAGAGAAGCATCACTTAAAGCAGATAAGAATGAGGATTCTGAGCCGCATAAAATCGAAGAAAAATTTGTGAAGAGACTGAAGAAGGGATCAGGCAAATACAAAGGTAAACTGCCTTTAAAATGTTTCAACTGTGGTAGGATAGGTCATTTTGCAAATAAATGTCCCCACAAAGGAAAGGATCAAACATGTGATGATGAGGAGAAGTACAAACACATAAATTTCTTTAAAGAGAATAACTTTAAGAAGAAAAGTCTTTGCATAAACAATGATGATGATCCTTCAGATGATGAAGACAATGACTCCTCCATTGAAGATAAACTAAATGACTTCATACTTATGGCCAAAGAGGATTATGATAATAATAGCACAGGGAGTGATGTTAATGAAGAAGAAGCTGTGGTTGACATGGAAGGAGAACTGATCAGTGCACTGGAAGAGATTGACAGACTAAGAATAAAGAACAGAAAGCAAAGACAATCGTTGATATAGTTCGAGAAAGACAACCAAAAACCTGATGAAGACCTTGTCCTACTAAAAGTAGAATTAGAAGAGGCAAAGAAAATCGAAGACATTATGAAACGACAGTTATCAGAAAAGAAGGCAAGATGTGAAGAATTAGAACAAGAAGTAGTGAAAACTAGGAAAGAGATGGAGAATTTTCAAGCCTTGTATAATCAGAATCTATCAAGTATCAAATCCTCAGAAGGATTAGCCACCATCCTGAACCAGCAATGGAATCCAAAGTTGAAAACCAGTTTGGGTTATGAAGAGGGATCAAGTAGTGGCAAGCCAAGAAATGAAGAACCCATCAAGTTTGTCAAATGTACAACCAATAACAACAACGAACCTACATAAACAAAGGAAGACAATCAGCCACCCAGGACGAGTAAGGAAAAAGATGCCAGAACTGAATTTGTAGAACAAAGAAATAATGTGCTCACTACAGAAAGACGTCATCAGCATGGAAGAAATCGATTTGCACAAAGAAGACAACCATTTCCCAGGTACAAAGAATTTTTCCATGGCTATTGTTTCTACTGTTCTAACTTTGGTCACGAATCTGCAAATTGTTCCTTAAGACTTAGACATGAGCAATTAAGATTTCAAAGGAAGAAATACTTCCCACAACAAAGAATGATATAGCCAAGTAAAAATCCTTCACAGACTGCAAATTACCAAATTAATTCTAGGGACATGCAACTAAGGAGGCCAAGAAATAATCAACAATCAATAAGTAGACAACACTGCAACAATAAGTTTGACCTATTGAATAATGAGATTGAATTCTACACTTGGCATAACTTTGGACATAAATCTATTGACTGTCGGTTAAGGAACTGTGAACAAGATTTGAAATCCCCTGCTGAAAATGTCAGGTTTTGGAAGAAGAAGGAAAGTGACAAGTGTGGATTAGTATTGTCCGCTCAAAGAAAAACGAACCCTTGGTATATAGATAGTGGATGCTCCAAACACATGATGGGAGACAAGGGCAAGTTTCTATCTCTAAGTGAAATAAAATCAGGAAACATAACCTTTGGAAATGATGCTCCAGGGAAAATAAAGGGCAAAGGGATGGTGAGCTTAAGTAATGGAAAAGGAAAAGCCCAAGATGTTCTACTTGTAGATGGGATGAAACGTATTCTGCTCAGTGTAAGTCAAATGTGTGACAGAGGATGTGAAGTGGTGTTCACGTCCAAGGACTGCAAGATAAAATCTGTAACCTCAAGACATGTGGTGGCCAAAGGCATAAGGACAAAAAATAATATATATGTGCTAAAATAAAATAGAGAAGAATGTCATCTAAGCAGACATGATGAAAGTTGGTTATGGCATAGGATAATTGGACATATAAACTTTGACCACTTAATCAAACTCAAAAAACTTGAGGCAGTAAAAGGTCTTCCGAGAATATCAAAGCCCCAAGATTCAATGTGTAAACCCTGTCAAGTACGGAAGCAAAAAAGGACACAGTTTAAGTCCAAGAGCTTTACTTCAACATAGAAACCACTTCAACTAGTTCATATGGATTTATATGGACCATCAAGACATGAAGGCACAGGGAAAGACAACTACTTCATGTTCATTATCGATGATTACTCCAGACATACTTGGGTTGCCTTTCTCAAGGAAAAGGCTGAAGCATTTGAGAAGTTTAAAATATTTAAGGCTTTAACTAAGACTCAAATAGGCAAGAGGTTAAAGGCAGTAAGATCAGAATGGGGAGGAGAGTTTATGTCAAGAGACTTCAAGGAATTATACGATGAGCATGGGATCAAGAGAGAATACACAATCCCAAGAACTCCACAACAAAATGGAGTTGTTGAGAGGCAAAACAGAAAAATGCAAGAAATGGCCAGGTCGATGATGAATGAGAAGAACATTGGCCAAACCTACTGGGTAGAAGCAATACACACAATAGTCCATGTTATTAACAAAGCTCACCTTAGACCACAAAGTGACAAGACACCTTATGAACTATGGTTTGGGAGACTTGCTTCAATTAAACACTTCAAAGTCTTTGGGAGTAAATGCTACATAAAGAATAATGATGAGAACCTTGGAAAATATGATGACAGTGCTGATGAAGGTATATTCTTAGGGTATGCTACAAATAGTAAAGGATATAGATGTTATAATAAGAGGCTGCATAAAATGGTTGATTGTATTGATGTAAAAGTTGATGAAGGAATCCCAGCAAGAGAGATGTACAGTAATGAGTCTTCTACAGAAGACACAACTAAAGCTGAAGATGAATAGGTCGAAGAATGATAAAATGAAGACTCTGAATTAGATGAAGACTCAAACACTCAGACAGACTCAAATCAACAATCAACTTCAAATTCCTCCTCTAGAATCATTCAAAAGAATCATCCTACAAGTCAGATAATTAGAGTAAAATACAAAGGTGTACAAACCAGGAGAAAGATAATCAAAAACATCGAACAGTCTCATATAGCCTTCATATCCATGCTGGAACCCAAGAATTTTAATGAAGCCAGCAAGGATGACCACTGGGTTAAAGCAATGAATGATGAACTTGATTAGACTGAGAAAAACAATAGCTGGGAGATGGTTCATAGACCTGAAGATAAAAATGTCATTGGCTCCAATTGGATCTTTAAGAATAAGTTGAATGAGCAAGGACAAGTTGTTAGGAACAAAGCAAGGTTAGTGTGTAAAGGATATGCTTAGATAGAAGGACTGGATTTTGATGAAACATTTGCGCCCGTAGCAAGATTAGAAGCTATTAGAATGTTTCTTGCCTATGCTTGTCATAAAAAGTTTAAAGTCTATCAAATGGATGTCAAGTCAGCTTTTTTAAATGGAGATTTAAGTGAAGAAGTCTATATGGAACAACCAGAGGGTTTCAAACTGTCTGATAAACCTGACTTAGTATGCAAGCTGAAGAAATATTTATATGGGTTAAAACAAGCCCCTCGAGCCTGGTATCACAGACTGGATATGTATCTCGAAGACAAAGGGTTCAAGAGAGGAAAAACTGATAACAATCTATATATTAAAACAGAGGATAATGATTTGCTCATCGTATTGGTCTATGTAGATGACATCATATTCGGATGTAATAAGGATCCATTGGTACAATGGTTTTCTTCTGCTATGGAATCTGAGTTTGAAATGTCCATGATAGGAGAACTGTCATTTTTTCTTGGTCTACAAATTACTCAGAGGTTTGAAGGGATGTTCATTTCTCAAGAAAAATATCAAAGACAAATGTTGAAAAGGTTTCAAATGGAAGATTCTAAACCTGTGGCACACCTATGGTTATTGGATGCAAATTAAGAAATATTGATGACTCACCTGATGTTGATCAAAGATCATATAGGTCAATGATAGGCAACCTACTGTACATCACAACATCCCGCCCATATATAATGCATGTTGTTGGAATGGTAGGAATATTTCAGTCTGCACCTAAAAAGAGTCATTTGAAAGCTATCAAAAGGATATTCAGGTATTTGAAAGAAACAATGACGTATGGTCTATGGTATCCTAGAAATCATAATTTTCAGTTAACTTCTTATTCAGATGTAGATTGGGCAAACTGTGTTGATGAGAGAAAAAGCACCAGTGGAGGAGCATTCTTCCTGGGTGATTCAATAGTAGCATGGCTTAGTAAAAAGCAAAGTTCCATTTCTTTATCAACCACAGAGGCAGAGTACATTGTTGTTGTGTTGATGGGCGAAATTGAATGCTCGCCAACTGGAAGAGTGGATCCGGTTCGGGGTTGTCTAAATAACCCAATCCGTTTGGTATGAACCACCCTGACGGGTTTATCGGCTCCGTTGGACGATCTAAGTCCTAAGAAAACAAAAGAAAACTACTCTAAATTAACTAATCTAAATGACAAAAAATAACAATTAAAACAAACTAATAAGCAAATCTAAACTATTATATACAATTTATTACCTAAACTATGCAACTATAATTCAATAAAATCAAATTTTCAATTACCAACAGAATCAAATTCAATTACAAATGTACAATATTTACAAATTACAGATTTAAATTAAAACCTACAAAACTCATTTGTAATCTGTCCTAAGATAGCGAAACTATTGTTTTTGATTTTTATAATTTTATGGAAAAGAAATAGAATAAAACTATCTAGACTAAGCAACTAAAATAATAACTCTAACTATAAATCTGAACTATATATATATCTAACTAAACTACTTATATGACACTAATAAAATAACTATTAAATAATAAATAACAAACTGACCTGAAGTAACGCTTCATGTTTGTCCTGTGTATGATGGTTGATTCAGCTGTTTGGTGGGAGGAAACCCACACCATATTCTCCACGAGATTCTCATAAACAAGAAGCAAGTGTGCTCTTCAAATACAGATAACAGGACAAACAAGACATAAAAATAACAACAATTTTATAATTTGCAAACCATCACAATTAGATAAATCTGTATGTAACAATTTGCGCAAGACAATTCAATTAATGAAAAGATAAATCTGTACTCATTAAATTGAATTAAACTAATTGCTGTATTTTTAAATACGAGATATCAGATATGGACAACATATAAATCAAATCATATCAACATGCAATAGATTATGATAGCTAAAGTAGTCGATAATTAATTGCAAACTAATATGCAAAACCTGAAACAAAAGTTTGATATATTGAAAGCGAAATCTCTTACAAGACATCAACTTTCGTCTCAGTCTGAATCATAAATCCATAGTCTGGTTCTCTCCACAGTGATCATTATTTTTTACAAAAAATAACAAGTATTTAAAGACTTCCACAGGGTAAAACATCCCTGTGGAAATTATCAAAACAATTTACATAAAATCTAGAGATAATCTCCCAAATCTCTATTTCTAAAACAAAACCATATCCAAAGTATCTCCTAAACTTCCATAGCATGCCCATTTGATCATTTTAATTTGTATGCACCTGGACAATAAGAAATGGCTTTGATTATGATAATTTGGAATTGATGAAGGCTGCTATCGATTCAACATTTCTAAAAACAATTGAACCAATGGTTTTTTGTTTCTTGTCATTAGCTTGAAGCCTGTTTCTTTCTCTTGTTAGCACTGTAGCTTGGTCCTCTAGCGATTTGATCTTTGACTGCAACAAGGGAACGTCGGATTAATAACGCTCTAGCCACACACTGCATTGGATGCATGATGTCTGTTCGGGTTTTGATAACACAAGCGAGGGTTTGTTTAAATCACAAGGGGTTTCATTGTACAACTTGATTCCCAGGTAATTAGGGTTGTTCTTTAGGCATGGGGGCAAATTATATACATAGTCATAGGGTTTCTCGGAGCATAGGCCATGGGAATACGGGTACTCTTCTGCTAGGAAACGCTTGATATCGGAGTCCGAGTCCTCGCTCAGAACTATGGGATTTTGGTCGGCGTTTGGCTTAGGTTTATTCCAAGCAAGTCTCAATATCAATCGAGCATTTTTCTTACCTTTGTTGTTGACAGCATTGTTACCTCTACCTTTCTTACTCACCAGCTTCTTGACAGCCTCAGCCTGGTCTTTTGTACACGGGTTGGTTGTGATGTCGGGTAGGTTGATGTCAGGGCAAACCGAGGGTTTGGCAGGGGGTAAAAGAACATGAAATGGCACGGGTGGCCCGACCATAGTCTCACTAACCATAGCCTTGTCAATTTGAGAAAACTCTGGATCAACAAAGCCATTTCTGGATAGAAAGGCTTGCCAATTATCACCATGAAGGTTTAAATGGTGGACGACGATGAGTCTAATCAAGCCATGATGAAACAGAGTACTATCAGCCTTCTCTTGTTTGAATCTCTTAGCCATCTTGTAAAGACTATGCAAGAAGTAAAATGGCATGTTCAAAGGATAGTCCATGAAATTCATCAACAGCCGAAGGTGATACAAAAATACTAAGCCATACCAACCTTCATAGGTCACGAATTGTTTCATAATTACCAAAAGGTCGTGCCACCTGGGTTTGAGGGTGGAAATGGGCATACCTTTATCACAGGAGACAACCTTCCTTGATGCGAATAGCAAAGGCCATGACACCTCATCGACTTTGGAGTTTTTAAACCATCGCTGGCCTGTAGCTGCCAGTCCTGTAGCAGAGCTTATGAATTCTTGATTGAGCTCTAGTTGTGTGTCACCTACTTTATCCCTACACCAGTCAAAGGTGAGGGTGAATTGTTGGGCAACCAAAAGGTTGAAACCCTCGAACCTCTGTATAAACACCAACCAACCACTGTTTTCTAAATCTTTACGGGCATTATCGAATAGTAACAGAGCTTGACTACCGTTAGGCTCTATGCGCACCACCGGTGCCATAGACATGAGCACACAGTGAGCAGGGTTCACAGGCTAGGGTTCAAACACAGCCTACGCAGGGGTAGAACGCTCACGAGGTTACCTGAAAGCTAGCAAAGGTGAACTGAGAGAGGGGAATAACATTAATGACAGAACGTGTGAAGGTGGTGGAGCTAGTTTAGCCCATGCACAACAGTCATATCCCATAGTACAACCGTCGGCGCAAATAACTACTCAACCCACTATGCATAAGTTAAAAAAAACCATGCCATTCAATCAACCCATGAAATCTATGGTAAATCGACCAAACATTTGCACAAGAAATAATATTAGCATAGTTTTAAAACCAAAGCAATAATTTGAAATCACACCAAGGGTTTGAACATATTAAACATGCATTGTGTGATATGGTTTGTACAAAGGGTATAACCACAATGCCAATGTGTTTTCATGAAACCAATGTGTCAAGGGAATCGATCAAAGAACATATAAATCAAATCACCAATGCATCACAAACTTGATCATAAGAATATCATCATAGTCTTGTAAAATCAAAGCCAAACTAACAATTAAAAATACCAAATGAATAAGGATCTTGGAGTCTTGTCGATAAGTAAATTGGAAACATAATGAGCATATAAACAAGAGCGATCATAACAATCCAGTGATTTTTTTAATATGAATTTGAAATCAAAGTTTTCACGTTTGCAGTCGTGAAAACAAGAAACAAGGTAAGTATGCAAACACAAATAAAACAATAGTGTCATTTTATTCAAAGATTGCAACAAAAATCAAAGTTTGCGAAACTCTGGTGTAGGCAGCTTATAAGGACAACATAAAAATGCGAATTGGCTACCAACAATGGTGACACACTGGTAGAAGCAGTTATCTCTACCAAAAGAACAAATTCAAATTAGGATAATGAGAAAAATTATGTCTCAAAAATAACAACCAAAAAATCGTGTAAACATCATCATTAACCAAATATTCCAGCAGTGTTTAAAGGATGAAAACTGATAACAGACTTAAGACAAGAGAGCTATGATATTAAAGATAAAATCCTCAATACTTTTTATAGAGCCACTGCCTCCAACAGGCGTCCATAGCCTCGACAGGGTTTCCATTTAACCCACTCTGATATCCGTGTCCTGCCAAGAAGTTCCGGATCAGAATAAAGGACATGTTAAGGTTAAGAGGTTTGTTATTTACAAATTTTCATAGATCCGACATTGCTTCACTACCAACAGGCCTGTTCAGTACCCCAATGAAGTTGTCTTGGCGTCATGCATGCATTTACCCACTTCCAGCAGACATGTTCATCATCCCGACGGGTTTACAAGCACTTCCCACAGCTCTTTAATGATTTAATTTTGTTTTTTAAAGATATATAGTCGAGCGGGGTGACGCTAAAAATTATGATATCTTAATGTATTTTTAACAGACCTCAACATAATTTTTTTTTTTTTAGAACTGTCCTTTATTAAGATTCAGAGATGGTTTCATTTACAGAACCAATCTTCTAAGGCAGGGAGACATCTTTCTGAGTCATTTCCTTAAGGAACAGGGACAGCGTAAGAAGATAATTGATGGTCGTGACAGGCTTTACTCATAGATCAAAATCAGTTAACTTCTTTCAAACAACAGTCTTTCCTCAATATGGATTTAAATTTCAGAAGCATATCACAATTGATGTTTAGACAAACTTTCAGCAGTCATTTTAGAGGAATTTTTTTTTTGTTCTCTTAGTCTGAACAGTTCATGATGTAGGTATGTGTATTTCAACAACAAAAACTAGTAAGCATAAGGGAGAAATCAAAACACACCAGCGAAGAAAAAATTGGAAAGCAAAGAAATCCAAACAACAAAAACAAAAAACAAATATGTACAGAAGGTGCATCTGAAAACCTCATGCAGCAAATCCCTTGATGGGAAAGTAGTATTACTCGTGGTACCTTGGGTCAGGGTTGATTCATATTTATTTATCTCTTTACCTTCCATTTAGGATTTTCATGACGATACTGCGTTTTTTGAAAATAAATGTTCAACTAAGAGTAAAGAGAAAAGGATCAAGGGGACTTCCCTGACAACAGCCTTATTATGGTTCTCGTGGTGTGCCCACTTGCGTGCATGACTGCATTATTACAAAGAGAAATAGTGAGAAATCAAAATGAAAGAAAACCTATTTCTAAACCTACCCTAAGTATTAAACGAATCAGGATACTATGTGAAGTCATGCTTCCAATGTAGCCATCGAAGTAACTCTAATCCTGCAATGGAAACAAGATCAAGCATTACTAATAAGAATGGTAATAGATCAACAAATGACAGGAACATATCACACTTACCTTCATAATCATCATCTAAAAACAAAGTAAGCATGATCTTACCATTTCCTTGGATATTCTTGTTGTACGAATCCTCCAACCATTGCGCAATCTTGTCGTGATAAGGGTCATAATTGCATGGGTGAGTGTAAGTAGTTTTGAAAAACTCATCAGGATTATGAGGAAATGGAATAGACATCATCCAAGGCTAAAATGCCCCATCCTCTTGACATTTCTCTAAGTACTCATTAATTTCTTCACATGGAGGATCTAAAAGAAATATGTCACGCCTACTTCCAAGATTCTTAGGTAGAAATAAAGCAAGCGCGACTTTATCTTCATTATGAATTTTTTTTATATAAGAATATTCAAGCCATCCTAAGATCCTGTCACAAAAATGGGGATACAAACCATGACTTTGATGAAACGAATATATCAATGGGAAACTTATCATAGGAGAATTTGTGCAATCAATTAGATCATTAGGTTGAATGTTTCCTTCGTTGAGATTGATCATTTCAAAATGTGAAGCATAAACATTAAGATTCGAGCTAAGTAAAGAACGAATATGAAACTTAGAATGTTTGATCTCCATAAAATATAGTGCATTGTTCTTATTAACAATAAACGGTGTAAAATCATCTCGCAACATGTCCTCTTCCAATGTGAGTGATGAAAGTGAACAAGAGTCAAATCCAGTTTTATCGATGTTATGCTCAGAATTAATTTCACCAAAATTTAGCATATCGAAAGGATTTGATTGTGGTGGAAGAGAGTAGGATGTTGTAGGTAAGATGTCAAGTCCACCAGAATCTAGGAATAGATCAGGATATAAAGAATAAAAGGAATAAAAAATAAGTAGATAAAAAGAATCTCTTGAACTATGATAATCAACAATTGTATTCTCAAGACAATTCTCTTCACTTTCTTTAAAACTCTTACTCTGTTTTGGTGACGAATTCCTCAACATAAAATGATCATCTGGATTTGCCTTTTGTGTGACAGATAATTCAAAATTTATGTGACCAACATCTAGTCTTTCCTGTGAGCAAAGTGCATTTTGAGGATGAAGGTTTAAAGTTTATTCTTCTAGTTGTGTAACTTCTTCTCTAATCAGTTTCATAGGAGTACTAGAACATTCAAGAAGATTTTTGTTGCTTAAGTGTTCTTCAATGACTGATTTTAAATGTTGATTATAGCATGAGTTACAAGAATGAGGGTATTGACCTTGAGCCGGAAATGAATCATCTTCCATACTAGTCTTAGACTGAAAATACAATGATTCAAAGGAAAAACTAATTTGGTTGTCAATAAGAGCCTGATAAATAGATTCTACCTCCCTAGCTTGTTCAACATTATCGAAAGAATTTTTCTCTTCTTGCGAAGGAGATTGTTCTTGCAGTTGAGTGATAGGATTTGCAATTGGTTCTTCATTCATGATTGAACATGAATAGATGGAAGGGATGGAAGGATCGTAGAAGAGTTTTAATGCCAATGACATGTCATCGAGATTAAATTTACAGAGGATATGATAGAATTTTGTCAAAAAGTCTTCTGAAGATGAATCGTCGTTGATTAGCGAAGTATGAAATTCTTCACATAATTGATCGAAATCATAAATTTCAAAAGAATCTAGAAACTCATCTACAAATTGAAACCAATAAAAAATGTGACATGCTGGAAAGGATTCAAACCAATGTTTGATTCGACCTCTAAAAGTAAAAGCGAACAGTCTGCATAAAACTCCTAAATCTGAGATGTCATGTTTGATGCATTTTCACCAAAACTTGTTAAGGTGGTCTTTAGCAGATATATTGCCTTCACCATCAAAGGTGAGTTTGGACAAGCGAAGGACTGTCTCGTTGGTAATATCGGGTAATGAGAAGTTGAAAGCATGTTCCGACACAGTGATTTGGGGAGCCATGTGGAAATTGAATAGATTTAAAATAAGGGCTCCTACAAGGCCAGCTTGTCAGTCGGCCCTCCTTCTAGCGCCATTTGTTGACGGGAAAAATTGAACGCTCGCCAACTGGAAGAGTGGATCCAGTCCGGGGTTGTCTAAATAACCCAAGCTGTTTGGTATGAACCACCCTGACGGGTTTAGTGGCTCCGTTGGACGATCTAAGTCCTAAGAAAACAAAAGAAAACTATTCTAAATTAACTAATCTAAATGACAAAAAATAACAATTAAAACAAACTAATAAACAAATCTAAACTATTATATACAATTTATTACCTAAACTATGCAACTATAATTCAATAAAATCAAATTTTCAATTACCAATAGAATCAAATTCAATTACAAATGTACAATATTTACAAATTATAGATTTAAATTAAAACCTGCAAAACTCATTTGTAATCTGTCCTAAGACAGCGAAACTATTGTTTTTGATTTTTATAATTTTATGGAAAAGAAAAAGAATAAAACTATCTAGACTAAGCAACTAAAATAATAACTCTAACTATAAATCTGAACTATATATATATCTAACTAAACTACTTATATGACACTAATAAACTAACTATTAAATAATAAATAACAAATTGACCTGAAGTAACGCTTCAGGTTTGTCCTGTGTATGATGGTTGATTCAGTTGTTTGCTGGGAGGAAACCTGCACCAGATTCTCCACGAGATTCTCGTAAACAAGAAGCAGTTGTGCTCTTCAAATATAGATAATAGGACAAACAAGACATAAAAATAACAACAATTTTATAATTTGCAAACCATCACAATTAGATAAATTTGTATGTAACAATTTGCGCAAGACAATTCAATTAATGAAAAGATAAATCTGTACTCATTAGATTGAAGTAAACTGATTGAAGTAAACTAATTGTTGTATTTTTAAATACGAGATATCAGATATGGACAGCATATAAATCAAATCATATCAACATGCAATAGATTATGATAGCTAAAGTAGTCGATAATTAATTGCAAACTGATATGCAAAACCTGAAACAAAAGTTTGATATATTGAAACGTAAAGTTGTTACAAGACATCAACTTTCGTCTCAGTCTGAATCATAAATCCATAGTCTGGTTCTCTCCATAGTGATCATTATTTTTTACAAAAAATAACAAGTATTTAAAGACTTCCATAGGGTAAAACATCCCTGTGGAAATTATCAAAACTGTTTACATAAAATATGGAGATAATCTCCCAAATTTCTATTTCTAAAACAAAACCATATCCAAAGTATCTCCTAAACTGCCATAGCATGCCCATTTGATCATTTTAATTTGTATGCACCTGTACAATAAGAAACAGCTTCGATTATGATAATTTGGAATTGACGAAGGCTGTTGTTGATTCGACATTTCTGAAAACAATTGAACCAGTGGTTTTTTGTTTCTTGTCATTAGCTTGAAGCCTGTTTCTTTCTCTTGTCAACACTGTAACTTGGTCCTCTAGCGATTTGATCTTTGACTGCAACAAGGAAACGTGAGAGTAATAATTCTCTAGCCACACACTGCATTGGATGCATGATGTCTGTTCGGGTTTTGATAACACAAGCGAGGGTTTGTTTAAATCACAAGGGGTTTCATTGTACAACTTGATTCCCAGGTAATTAGGGTTGTTCTTTAGGCATGGGGGAAAATTAGATACATAGTATAGGGTTGCTCGGAGCATAGGCCATGGGAATAGGGGTACTCTTCTGCTAGGAAACGCTCGATATCGGAGTCCGAGTCCTCGCTCAGAACTATGGGATTTGGTCGACGTTTGGCTTAGGTTTATTCCGGGCAAGTCTCGATATCAATCGAGCATTTTTCTTACCTTTGTTGTTGACAACATTGTTACCTCTACCTTTCTTACTCACCGGCTTCTTGACAGCCTCAGTCTGGTCTTTTGTACACGGGTTGGTTGTGATGTCGGGTAGGTCGATGTCAGGGCAAACCAAGGGTTTGGAAGGGGGTAAAAGAACATGAAATGGCATGGATGGCCCGACCATAGTCTCACTAACCATAGCCTTGTCAATTTGAGAAAACTCTAGATCAACAAAGCCATTTCTGGATAGAAAGGCTTGCCAATTATCGCCATGAAGGTTTAAATGGTGGACGACGATGAGTCTAATCAAGCCATGATGAAACATGCTTCTATCATCCTTCTCTCGTTTCAATCTCTTAGCCATCTTGTAAATACTACGTAAGAGGTAAAATGGCATGTTATAAGGATAGTCCATGAAATTCATCAACAACCGAAGGTGATACAAAAATACTAAGCCATACCGACCTTCACAGGTCAAGAATTGTTTCATAATTACCAAAAGGTCGTGCCACCTGGGTTTGAGGGTGGAAATGGGCATACCTTTATCACAGGAGACAACCTTCCTTGATACGAATAGCAAAGGCCACGACACCTCATCGACTTTGGAGTTTTTAAACCATCGCTGGCCTGTAGCTGTCAGTCCTGCAGCAGAGCTTATGAATTCTTCATTGATCTCTAGCTGTATGTCACCTACTTTAGCCCTACACCCGTCAAAGGTGAGGGAAAATTGTTGGGAAACCGAAAGGTTGAAACCCTCGAACCTCTGTATAAACACCAGCCAACCACTATTTTCTAAATCTTTACGGGCATTGTCAAACAGTAACAGAGCTTGACTACCATTTGGCTCTATGTGCACCACCGATGCCATAGATAGGAGCACACAGTGAGTAGGGTTCACAGGCTAGGGTTCGAACACAGCCTATGTAGGGGTAGAACACTCATGGGGTTACCCGAAAGCTAGCAAAGGTGAACTGGGAGAGGGGAATGACATTAATGACAGAACGTGCGAAGGTGGTGGAGCTAGTTTAGCCCATGCACAACAGTCATATCCCATAGTACAACCGTCGGCGCAAATAAATATTCAACCCACTATGCATAAGTTAAAAAAAACCATGCCATTCAATCAACCCATGAAATCTATGGTAAATCGACCAAACATTTGCACAAGAAATAATATTAGCATAGTTTTAAAACCAAAGCAATAATTCGAAATCACACCAAGGGTTTGAACATATTAAACATGTGTTGTGTGATATGGTTTGTACAAAGGGTATAACCAAAATGCCAATGTGTTTTCATGAAACCAATGTGTCAAGGGAATCGATCAAAGAACATATAAATCAAATCACCAATGCATCACAAACTTGATCATAAGAATATCATCATAGTCTTGTAAAATCGAAGCCAAACTAACAATTAAAAATACCAAATGAATAACGATCTTGGAGTCTTGTCGATAAGTAAATTGGAATCGCAATGAGCATATAAACAAGAGCGATCATAACAATCTAGTGACGTTTTTAATATGACTTCGAAATCAAATTTTTCACGCTTGTAGTCGTGAAAACAATAACCAAGGTAAGTATGCAAACACAAATAAAACAATAGTGTCATTTTATTCAAAGATTGCGACGAAAATCAAAGTTTGTGAAACTCTGGTGTAGGCATCTTATAAGGACAGTATAAAAATGCGAATTGGCTGCCAACATGCTGCTACCTGTTGCACTCAGGTATTATGGATGATTCAGACACTTGCAGACTTGGAGATAAAATATGTTGCACCGATCCCAATTCATTGTGATAACACTAGTGCCATCAGTGTGTCTATGAATCCTGTATTCCACTCCAAGACCAAGCATATTCCCATAAAATACCATTTTCTGAGAGAGCAAGTCACCAATCAGGTTGTTCAGGTTCAGTACATTCCAACCACAGAACAAATAGCAGACATCTTTACTAAACCCCTAGCTAAGACCCCTTTTGAATATCTCCGACAAAAGGTGGGTGTCATCCCGTTTCACACCTAAGAGAGTTTATCCTATTAGGGGGAGTCTTATATTGATTTCATATCTGATACCTCCTAAAAATACTGCAACAACTTAGGGGGAGCATGATTTCTTTGACATTGATGTCAAAGGGGGAGAAAAGAATAGGTTCGGGTGCCTTTGTTGCCATCAATGCCAAAGGGGGAGATTGTTGGCATGTTTTACAGGCACTGTATGCTTGTCATTGATGGAAAGTACAATAGCAATGATGGCTTGAGTACAAGAAGGATGTTCTAGGTGGGCACCAGAAGTATTTTGGGAAGACGCTGCAGAGCAAGCTCGACAAGATCAAAGTATGCAACGATGGATCTCATTGAATATTTCCTGATGAATGTCAGATATGAGCCCAAGGTCCGACCAACGTTGGATCTAGGATAAATTCCACACTCTTTAACGAGAAAGGTGAAATGAAAAACCCCAAAAAATCACATCAACAAAGACTCCATTTCGGAGTTTCGGTTACCGGGAGATGGAGAAGTCAAGAGTCAAGACTCTCCAACACAGGAGTCCTGAAGTGCCGAAATGTGAAATACCGAAACCCAAAAAAAGGCATATCACTCGAAGCGTTGGATACTAGGATTTCAGTTACTGGAAGATGGAGATGTCAGAGACTCACATCATCAGGAGTCCCAAAGTGTCGAAATGTGAAAACCCGAAACAGGCACATTGTTTAGAGTACTGGATATCGGAATTTCGGATACCTGGAGATGGAAATGACAATGACTCTCATCATAAGGAGTCTCGAAGTCAAGAAAACCGAAGTTGAGAAATGATAAAGACTCCATACTGGAGTTTCAAATACCGAGAGTAGGAGGAGTCAAGAGTAAAGACTCTTCATCAGAGGAGTCTCGAAATCGCGAAACCTGAAGTCGCGAAATGTCATAGACAAGCTCCATTTTGGATTTTTGGGCACCGTGACATGGAGAGTCAAGAAACATTACCATAGGAATACCGAAATTCCGATTTGGCAAAATGAGAAACGCTGGAGTACCGGATCGTTGATCTGACTCCATTTCGGAGTTCTAGATACCAAGAGTTGAAGTGTAGAAACACTTCACCACAGGAGTACCGAAATCCCGAAGTGCCGAAACGCGAAATTATGAAATGCATCTTTTTGAATAAGGCTATGGTAACAGCCATTGGTCACATCGGCGAGAGACAGAGGAAAGAGCTAGAGCAACCAAGCTCCATTTCAGGGATCGCGACATGGAGTGTCGAGAGACTTGATCACGCGAGTGCCAAAATGCCCAAATGCAAAACACGGTTAGGCTCAGCTAGAGGTCACAACCTTTGGTCACGTCAACGAAATATGGGGGAACGAGTTAGTGAAGACAAGCTCCTTTTCGGAGTTTCAGGGGTCGGGAAATGGAGAGTACTTAAATCCTCCACCACGATGATCCTGAAATGTCGAAGAGAGGAATGCCAAAATGAATGCAATACTAATGAAAGTCATTCAACGGTGCAGATGAAATTGATTCAAATCAGAGGGCTACTATTCATGTCATAGTGTAATTGCCAGAAACCACTGATGGTTTCTGTCAAAGGACTCGAAGACATTTTGGGGTGATTGACAGAGGAGGTGAAGAATCTCAAGGCATCTGCAAGTAGAACACTGATTTTTCATGGAGGTGATTGACAGTTGGTTGAGCATTGGAGCCTGTAACTACAATAGATTAGTTGAGCTCGACTGTAACAGAAGATGAAGAATCTTAACTGTTGGTGAGGCGAAGTAATTTGATCATGACGCCCAGTGATGATGGATAGATGGGATTAACAAACAGAGAAGCTAAAGAGTTTCCATGATGAACAGGTAGAGCACTCAACATGCAGAGCATGCAAAACCATTGAACAAAGGGAAGGCAAAAGATGCACAGAGAGCATAAGAAGGTCGAAAAAAGAAGAGATCAGGGTTGTTGCGGTGGAGTGGTATGCATGTGTGAAGAAGGAGGTGGAGTGGAGAAATTGAAATGAACAAAAGACAAAAGTTGCATTGAATGGGAATGGTGTAGAAATCACAAGAGGCAGAAGAACATAAAAGTGCAATGGATGCATGCAGGAAGACAGTGAGGAAGACAGAGCAGCGAAATCTTGCAGAACAGTGATGAGACTCGTAAGTTTTTGTTAAACACTATATCGCTGTAATAAGTTTTAGTCATTCATATTCATAAACCAGGGTGGTAGGGAGGTTCTAGGGAGGAATGGTGTCCTCAAAGGTTGAAGTGGGTGCTTGAACATTGTTGGAAGATTGATTGTTGTCATTGATGTCAACCCTAGTCATGGGTTTTGGACCGCAAGATTGATAAAGGTATTTGGACATGAAGAAAAATGCACATGCATATAAAACACCCATGAATGGATAGTATACATCATGATGTTTCTTGTGGTATGTGGCACATCACATGGATCCTCATGGTTGAGGAGAAATGAATTTTTGAAGATGACAAAGTGAATTGAAAAAGGAAGTACATGTAGGCCCTGAAAATA
>ML781211.1:1323703-1345205 GCA_009831015.1 Picea engelmannii | reverse complement strand
AATTCTTATCATATAAAGAAGAAGAGGTTTTTACCCTTTATGGGTTTCCTCGGGAAATATCTGTCTCTATGTATCTCATATATGTGACTGATGTTGAATGTGCCATTGCTTATTTTCCTGCATTATTGTGATTATCATTGAGTCCCTTGTAAAGAATTTAAAAGAAGCATAATTGTTTAAGCACGGTAACAATTGATTCACCCCCCCCCTCTCAGTTGTCCAACATTTATATGGGCTTAGATGTGCAATCGTCTCCAATTCCAGCTTCTCCACCACCTCTATGGATGCTATATTATCCATGCTTCCACTATCAACTATCACCTTGCATACCCTATCCTTAGTCTTGCAAGAAGTTCTAAACAGATTGTTTGTCTGGACTGGATTCTCTGCCTCCTTCTCTGGTTTCAAGAGAATTTTCCTCATCATTAAATATCTTCCGCCTTCTGCATCCTCTGCCTCAACATTTCGCCTTTTCACTTATGAAATGTGAGATTCACCTTCTCCATCTCTTTTTCTATCAGGACATTCAAATATTTGTGTCCGATCTTTCCATAGAAAAAACACTTTATTTTGCCTCCTCTGCCTCTTCCTCTTCCTCTTGCTCGTGAAAAACTGTTCTTATCGGCATACTTTCTTCCCTGTGAACTTCCTCCTCTTTCTGGGTGATTATGAGGCTTCTTTTCTTCATCCTTGGGATTTTGTAATCTATCCTCGGAAAATTATTTTCCTCTGCCCCTTTGACCTCGCTTTTGGGCCAATTTTTCTTCTCCCTTCAGAGCAATCTAATAAGCATCTTCCACATTTCTGATTGTCACCATGCTCATCTCATCCTAAATTTCATATCTCATACCATTCATGTATCTGGCGACCTTTTCATCATCACTCTTGCGATGACCTGCTCTAATGTTTAGTCGGTAAAACTCTTCAGTATATTCCTTCACTGTCATCCCCTTCTGTCTCAAATTCTGCATTCTTCGAAACATGTTAATTTGATAATCTCCAGGTATAAACTTGGGTTTCATCTTTGCAACCATACTATCCTAGATTTTGATTATTTTCTTGCCTTTTTAATGCCTGTCAATCTGTAGTTCATCCCACCATAGTGCTGCATGCCCTTTCAGTCTAGTGACAACATGTTTTAATTTCTTACCTTCCTCGACATCCTCATAGTAGAAATATTTATCTAGAGCTCTAAACCAATCTAGCATCTCCTCAATGTCTAAGTTTCCTTCATACATCAAGATGTCCATTTTTTCTCTGACCCCTATTCTTGCAACAACTCTGAATAGACGTTCTTCTGCAGCATCTTCGACTACAACTTCTTCTTCAGCTCTAGCCTCATTTTCTCTTTTGGCCTCACTGACATCTCCTGTATCAATAGCTCCTCTCGGTGCTATCTCCATAACATCTAATCAAGAACGAAGTTCTCTCATTTCCCTTTCCACAACTAGATCGGGCATCGGTCTTTCTTGACATATTATTGGTGGCATTGTTGTAATCTACTCTTTGCTACAAAAACTCAAAATATGTGCTTTGATACCAACTGGCGCAACACCCCTACCTCAACAGGTTCTACTTGACCTCCCGATCTAAGGATCATAGTTAATATCCCTTGAGTTGAAGATGTCTCTTCGATTCCCAGATGGAATCCTCACACTTGTAACCACAGGTCCTTCATAGGATTTACCCCTGTGTGAACAAGAACTAGGCATGAACTCTTACCCAAGTGACCAACTGATGTGACCACAACCTTTTCCCGAAAAGGGCACGTTGGGTTTTGCAACTTTGCGAATTGTTGGTGTTGAGTTCCTCAACTCATTCAGATCCTGAAACCCTGAAATGGATAACAAACTTCTATATTCTCCCTCAAGTCCTTCTGATGTGACTCTCTGCCACAACTTGGGGCTCAACCTTTGAGTGATTCAGAAATTCGCAACTCAGGAGTTCACGATACAAGGATCCTCCTTTTCCTCGAAGTCCGAACTCATGAATTCTTTACTGTAGATCAACGGTCTAAGTCCTTCCACGATCTAACGGTCCAGATCCTGTCGAGATTTTGTAAATCGAGATTTCTTGATTCTTTCCTTCTCATCACATTTTTCTCCATGCCTCGAATTTCGAAATGACAAAATTCAAGAATGAGATCAACGACTCTTGTTGATCCATATCTAACGACTATTCTTCCTCTTGCACTTTAAAATCCTTAAGGAATCTCTCCTTAACCCTTCCGCTGATCTACGTGATCCAACAGTCCATGGGAAATCGGTATTCTTCCCTCTGCGAAATTCCACCATCCGTTCAATTTCCTGATAACTCTTGGCCAAATAACTTGTTGTCTTTTCTCCTGAACTTGAGTCTATGAGGATACTTCATCCCTCATCTTTCCTTTAAATCTTGCAAGGTGTCTATCCCTCTTGATCTTGGTTCTATCTATAAATGCAGAGATCTCTTAATGGATTCTTGTGCACACTCTTTGCAGCTTTCACGATAATCATTGATTATCTGATGTCTTCCTCTTCTGTGCACTCCTTGCAACAGAAATCCTTCAATCACTCATTTGGGTTGAAAAAGTATATGAATTCAACCTGCCTGCTCACTCCTTGCACGTCTCTATGCTATACTTGCACTTCTGCTAGTATGAGAACAACAATATCCCTCTGGAGCTTCTCTGAGATAAAACTCAAAAAACTTGTCAACGCACTCCTTGCAGACTTTCACTACACTCCTTACAGGAATTCTCAAGACGAGAAACAATTGAAACTCATACTCTCCCCCTCATAGACTTCATACATTCAACATGAAATCATAGATACATACACAACATTGAAACAAATGCATAACAAAACATATAAGTAAACTGTAAACATACCATTCAATAGATGTAAACAAAATTCATCACAACACCATGAAATTGGATCAAAGCTTCCTTATATTAATCCCAGTTCTTCTGTACATGGGTTCAATAGAAACAACTATCTTCTTATACAACTTTATGTTATGTTCTCGTGTTCTCTTTATATCCGTCTCTCTAACTCTTACAATGAAAATAATTGTTACCATAGAATACATACGAGGGATCTTTTTAGAGTTTTCCCTCTTACACTCTAAGATATCAAATTGAAACAAAGACTACAACTACTTTACATTCATTACAATTAAATGCCTTCATATCCAATAAATGAGAGGAACTTCTCATCTATATTACAACTCAAAAACATAAATGTGAACATATCCTTTCGAGAGATTACATTAATGTTTTCATCTTTCAAATTCAAAACATTTTCAAAATATGCGTTGGTGCATATCCAGTTGTCTTCCGCTCATGTGTTCTTGTGATGCTCCTACATCAGTATATAATTTAAGCTTAAGTGTAGTAGTGAATGTTTAGATGAATCTAATATGATAGCTTAGTTCTTAAGTGATGTGAATAAATGCTTTTTCCATGTGCTAAGTGCTTAGATGTGTTAAATCTGGTTGATTACTGCGTTTCTCTGTAATTAGGGTTTGGATCTGCAATGTGGATAAGGATTAAATACTGATGAATGTTAACTTCTAAGTGCTTTGTTAGAGTTGTGTAATCACAGATCTGTGTCCCAGCTAGGTTGCAAACATTTGAGTCCTGCAACCACCCCTTCCTCTACCTTGGGTGAGACTTCATATGCTTCGCAGGTGTTGCCGAAAGGGCCAGTAGTTAGGTTTTGTTCGTGTTTTGTTGAAGCATTGAACCCTGGGTCTTCCCCTATGCCAACAAATGGTTCCGTTGTCGGGACCTGAAACTGTGATTGTTGGGAACTAAGGAAAAGAAATCTTTATGCGTAGATCTGCTACTTTAGTGCACACTATTCTACTTGACTTGCGAAGCTTTGTGATAAGAAGAGAAGTCTGATTTGAAGAAAAGAGGTAAGACCTTGAAGCTTTATGCTTTGAGAAAGGTAATATAAGTGAAAATTTTTGTTTCGAAAGAATGAATCTAGTTATGTTTGATAAATTTTGTCCTAGTCTAAAAACTAGGGTACAGCTAGAAGAAAGAAGATTTGATATGAATAGATCTGATAGAAATAATGAAAGGTATGTTATCCCTATGCATATAAAGAATGTTTGGACTAACAAATGGATGCAGGCTCCTAGAAATAATTTTTTGTAGGTTAGTAACTATGATCCCAGTGCGTAGTACAGAAAAGGTTGGGGATTGTTTAAAATAAAGATGGGATTAAATATTTTCTATAGTTGCAGAATACCGGGACATCTTGCTAAGGAATTCCCTGGTAGAGGTCCTCGTTGTATTTTTTGTAAATCTATGGACCATGAAGTTTTGGATTGCCCTAGAATGATTGCAAAAGTTGAAAAGATGAATATGAGACAAGGAAACTATGAGACAAGCCAAGAAACTAAGGATATGATAGAACCCTAGAAATAATCAGAGCCTGTATTACTACATATGAAAGAAACTCTGAACAATCACAAATATATCAACTTATCATAGGTCTTAAAAGAGAAATAGTACATAGAAACAAGAATATGAGACTTCAACATAGACTATGTTCTGGATGAGGAAACATAGGTTAATATCATGACAGAAAGAACTTGGGAAAATTTGGGAAACCCTGATATGGTTCCTTCATTAGGAGGAAGAAGATTATTTAGAGGAATGTTGATAACCCTATGTGGAAGAATTACCCAGACATATATGGGTGCTCATGGCACTTCGACAGAAGAAGAATTTGAGATTGTTAAATTTGTTGAGAACAACGCCCCATTTTCTACCTTGCTAGGAAAAACCTGGATTGAGAAAGATCAGATACCAAGGAAACAAGAAGAGGAGGATCTAGAATAGAAAAATAAAGAACTAAGATATTTCATGGCTAAGAGAATAGAGCACTTACTAGAAGAAAAAGAGAACCAGTCGAAGCTACTAAGGACCAAATATATGGATGTTGAAGTTGAAAAGACACTGGAAGATTGGAGACACATGTATGTACAAGAGAGTAGACCACCTACCCCAAAAAGAAAAGAAGTATTACCCTTGAACACTATGAAATACCCTCCATAGTGTGAAGTTATCATGACAAGAGGAGATAAGAACGATAACTGGGAGGAAACCAGTGATTCGGATCACAGGAAAAAAGGCCAAAAATATCAGTAAGAAGAGAGAAAAGTTAGAAAATTTGCACAAAGTTCCAGGAAATACTTCGCAAAAGGAAGGTTTCCAGAACTTGAACTCCATCAAAATATCAGTACAACATAGACTGGCACTTCTCCATAGAGAATCGATATGACTGTTGGAGTTGTCCTGACCATTAGAACGAAGCTCCAAAATGGCTAGAAACATAGTTATTGTCGGAATGTTCACCCTTGGACCATTGGGACCATGCCATAACAGATGGAACTGCATTGATTGAGGTATTCCTTCCTGTTGGAAGAGTCCGTTATGATAATATATATTTATCCCATCGAGAATTTCACCAAGAACACTTTTCCCAATTGTGATTATCTGAGCTCATAGAGAAATAGTTGATTTCGAGAAGTGATCATCCAGACCTTGCCATCTATTTTGTTACATTGATTAGTGTTCACCGACTTGAGATATCATATCTCGAGTGTGCATGTCCTACACAATTAGTGCAGTAGAAAAATCCATTGAAGAGATTCTAATAGACCTCATGGTCAAGAAGGTGATCTCCGTAGGCATCCAAGCCTCATCGACGAGAGGAGTGCAAGCCTCCCTGTCGACTGCTCATGGATCTGGAACATCCTGAGCTACGACCGAGAAAAGAGCCAAGCATCATGATGACTTGGCAAATGCAAAGCTAATATCATCCATTATACCTGACTACATCCCACCCTTGGCCGATGTGGTGAGTCGTGACAGTGTCCTAAGGGACTTCGACTACACAGTAATCACTGCATACCTCCTGAAGGGAATACAAGCAGTTAGACTGTAGTTGGAGAGGATTGCAACCTTGAAGATCAATGACTATAACCTAGGAGATTGCAAGATCTATGGCATGCTCGCACCTCACAAATATATGACCAATACTAAGGGGAAGAAGTCAAAGATCATCCCCCAGCCATGGACTATGGACATCGCGAGGTCCATTGTCTTGAATATGATGAAGATACCACATTTTGGAAGGGATCATGAGGTTAACCCGTGTGTTAGAATCCTATTGTCGTGCTTCCATGGAGAGTATCTATGGCTAGAAATATGCATCACCATCAATCCAAAGATGATCCATAGGATCACCAGATTAAGCATGCAGGGACTAGACCCACAACACTTTTATCTAGGAAAGGCTGCAGACAATACCCTGGCGCAAAAGATCAAAGACACCTGCGACAATGTAAAGAAGGGGAAATGAGGCTACAAGGTATCCTCCATTCAAAATGACGCAGTGCACCTTGTTCTCCAGTTGATTGCTACTAAGATAGTTTGAAAGAAAAGACCTACATAGGTCACATGGTTTGTCATTGACCTCGTAGGAAAATGCGTGGATGGACTACAGATGAATTGGGCTAGTTACCTAGTCAATCGATTAGAATTGGACTATCGTGAAGCTCAGGATTAGGGCTATGAGTTCCATTTTAGATGGCTTCTAATCCTCATTACATTCATTGCTTGGGAGATGTTGTAATGTAGTATACCAGATATAAAATGTATGCATAATAGAAATAAAATGCTAGTAATGGCAGAATAACAACAATATAACCAGAACATTCACCACAATAACATTGAAATGATATAAGAATAACAACATAAATAGCAATTTGAATCTGAAAGAAATGTTCATGAGCCTCTTCAAGGGGGAAAAATCCAATTGAGCAGAGATCTATTACAATAATATCCAAGCTAGGGTTTTCATACCCTCGACTCCTATTTATACTAAAAAGAAGCATCTAGAGGAAGATCCTTCTAGAAGCAAAAGCTTCTATTAGGTCTTCTTACATCCGCCTTATTCTATTTTATTGAAAGGCCTTATTAATATTGACCTTTATTACACAAGAATATATTGTTCTACCTATGTGTGGGTTAGGACCCTAAAGTTTCCACCTCATTAAAAACAACCTTGTTCTCAAGGCTTGAGATGAGGAAATTTCTGCAGAATGGTAGTTGGTTTCCAAGTGGTGTCTGTTGGAGTTGTATTTTTCCACTGGAATAGCACTTCCTTGATGATTCTATGGCATAGGCGATGCTCACATTGGTCCAAAACAACTTCTAGTTGTAGTCAAATGGATCCTTCTTCAACTAACTCTATAAGGTTGGTTTGAATTTGGCACTTAGCTCCAATCACCTTCTTTAAGCATGAAACATGAAAAACAAGATGTAGCTTTGAATCACCGGGAAAATCTAACTGATAGGTGACTTGTCCCACATGCTTGAGCATGGTATAAGGACCATAAAATTTGGGCGCTAGCTTTTGACAATACTCGGCCTTGAGGGAAGTTTTCTTGTAAGGTTGCAGTCGAAGAAACACCTGATCCCCTTCTGCAAATTGACGTTCAGAGAGACCTTGATCTTCTTGTTGCTTCATGCAATTCTGTGCCATGAACAAATTCTCTTTGAGGGTATGGAGAATGGCCTCTCGAGCTGTAAGTGTTAGGTCAACCACCTAGACCTTTGAGGCACCCGATAAGTATGAGAGAACCGAAGGTGGCTTATGTCCATATACCGCTTCAAAAGGAGTCATGCGTGTAGTTGTATGGTATGAAGTGTTGTACCACCATTCAGCTAGGGGTAACCATTGAGCTCACTGATTTTTCTTTTCCGAGGCAAAACACCTCAAATATGTTTCCAAACACTTGTTGACAACTTCCGTTTGGCCATCAGTCTCGGGATGATAAGTTGTGCTGAGATGAAATTCTATGCCTTGTATATTGAACAGTTCTTGCCAAAAAAATTCTTGTGAAAGTTGGGTCACAATCAGAAACAATAGAGTGTGACATGCCATGAATCTTGAAGACCTGATCCATACAGATTTGAGCCATCGTGGATGCTAGTGTTGAAGGGCACAGAAATGAGCGTACCTGGAAAGGCGATCAACAACCACCATGATGACGGATTTATTTCCCGATTTGGGTAAGCTGGTAGTAAAATCCATAGAGATATCCTTCCAAATAGTAGGTGGAATCGGCAGCGGTTGTAGTGTGCCTGACGATTTGACTATTTCTCCCTTGTTGCATTGACACACTTCACATTCAACTACAAAATTATGAATGTCTTGCTTCATACCATCCCATAAAAAGGAATGTTTGACCCTGTCATAGGTTTTGGTGAACCCGGAGTGCCCTGTGTGGGTGTAGAATGAAGCTTAGAAAGTACCATGGATTTAAGCTTTGATTGTTTACTTAAATACAAACAACCTTTGTATCAAAGTTTCTCATGGAGCCAAGAGTACCCTGCGGAAGATGGAGCATTGGACAACAATTGTTGGATTAACTATGAACTTTTGGGGTCTTGTAGCCATTCTTGGCGAATGAATTGGAGCCAATCTGGTACAATGAATGAAAGAGAAAAAAGGGATCCTTCATCTTCATATTTTCGGGGAAGTGCATCCACAACCACATTGTGTTTTCCTTTCTTATAAATAATCTCATAATAATATCCAAAGAGTTTAGTCACCCATTTTTGTTGTTCTAGGGAGGAAATGCATTGTTCCAGAAAATACTTGAGGCTTTGATGGTCTGTCTTAATTTGGAACCGTTGCCCTAATAGATAAGGATGCCATACATCCATGGCATGTAGAATAGCCAACATTTCCTTTTCATAGATGGATTTGCCCAAATTTGTTTCAGATAGTTGCTTGCTGGTAAAGGCCAAAGGTCGACCCTCTTGCATAAGGACAACACCAATTCCTTTCCCTGAGGAATTACATTCCAACACAAAGGTCTTTGTGAAATCGGGAAGGGTGAGGACTGGAGTGGTGCAAATGGCCATCTTCAAGGTTTGAAAAGATTGAGCAGTGGCTGGAGTCCAAGTGAAAGAGTTCTTTTTGAGGAGAGCAGTGAGAGGTGCTACAATCTTCCCAGAATTCTTAACAAACTTGCGATAATACCCTATTAAGTCTAGAAATCCATGCAAGATCTTAAGAGTATTTGGCTGAGGCCAGTCTTACATAGCTTCAATCTTTTTAGGATACACCGTGACTCCATTTTTTCCAACCAGATGACCCAAGTATTCTACTTCTGAGGCACCAAAAGCACATTTAGACTATTTCAGGAAAAGTTGGTGCTGAGAGAGTAGATGGAGAACTCGATCCACATGAGCAAGATGGTTTGTCCAGGTTTTTCTATAGATGAGGATATCATCAAATAAAACTAAGACAAAATGGCAGAGAAAAGGATGGAAGACATGATTCATGAGGCTTTGGAAGGTGGAGGAGGCATTACACAAGCCAAAGGGAATGACCAAAAACTCATAGTGTCCCTCATGAGTTCTAAAGGCAGTCTTGGGAATATCTGCCTATTTCATACGTATGTGGTGGTAGCCTGAACGAAGATCCAGTTTAGTGAAGAATTGGGCACCACTCAATTCATCTAGGAGGTCATCAATGATAGGAATGGGGAATTTGTCTTTGATGGTATGTTTGTTAAGGGCACGGAAGTCAGGACACATTCACCAAGAACCTTCTTCTTTTAGGACCATGACCACAGGAGATGAATAGGGGCTCATACTAGGGTTAATAACACCTGCATTAAGGAGTTCCTGGACCATTTTCTCAATTTCATTTTTTTGGGAAAAGGGGTGATGATACAAATGGATATTGGGAGGAAGGCTTCTTGGTACAAGGGGAATGGAATTATCATGAAAACCACGGGAACGAGGGAGGCCTTAGGGAGTGGAAAAGACCAATTTATGTTTAGAAAGGATGGCTTGGAGGTCTTGCAGTACAAAGGTGTCTCTATTGCTTGTATAGCATGGAGTTGGGCGATAACACCAGAATGACCCTTTTTGAGCAGCTTTTCCATGCAATGGGAACTAATGATATCAGGTGAACCTACGGTGATGCCTTGGAACTTATATTGGTGGCCCTCTTGGTCGAATTGCATGGTTAAGTATTTAAAATCCATGAGAATGGGACCCAAAGTCCTTAGCCAATCCGCACCCAGCACAATGTCACAACCTCCCATGCCGATAGAAAACATATGGGATTTTAGGTGCTAGTTACCAATTTGGAGACGCACATTTTCACAACGCCCTCCACATTTCATGGAAGCACCATTGGCAATCATGATTTTGAAATTATTGGCATCATAGATGTAGCAATGAGTTTCTTGAGCAATGTGGCGATGAATAAAATTATGGGTGCTGCCACTATCAACTAGAATGATGACCTTCCGATGCTTGATGTAACCAATTATCTTGAGGGTTTGGGGAGCGTAGAAGCAAGTGAGAGCATTGAGGGAAATGACTGGATCTACTTCGGGAGGGTCTGAGGGAGGGGTTATGTCAATGGATTTAGGTGATTCAGACATAGAGGGAGTTTCTTCATCTTCTTCCGAAATCTCCTCGGAGATGGCCATAAAACGATTTTTTTCTTTACACTTGTGGCCTGGGAAATATTTGTCATCACAGTTATAACAAAGGCCTTTGAGTTGGCGTTCAACCATTTCATATCGGGTCAATTTTTGGATCTTTAGTGGAGCAGAGGGAATAGTGGGATTTACTGGTTTAGGGAGAGGGATGAAGGAGGGTTTGCGGTTTTGAGAAGATACAACCTGTTGTGATTCTTTGCATCTTTTGGTAGCCTCCACCCAACTTTCAGGCCTAGCCATGAGGACATGGGCCCTAATTTCATCCTTGAGGCCGCTGATAAAACACTCTCGGAAAAAGGCATCAAACATGCCCTCTGTTCTAAAATCCAAGTGCTCAAAGGAAGCTATAAACTGTTCCTAATTGTTTCATCTTTTTCAAACGACCCAAATGGTTGGTGTTAGTGTCAAAGAATTCATAAATCTTTGCCACAAATTGTGTCCAAGTAATATACCCTTGATGAGAATTTTTTCTCCATTGCCACCATTGCCAACGTTCTTGATCTAGATGGAGAACACCATACCGAAGTTTGGCCAAGTCATCTATAATGTTGTATAAAGAGAAGTAATGTTCCATTTGGGTTACCCAACTACTGGGGTCTGAGCCATCAAACTTGGTCACATCCACCCGTGGAAGGCGTAGGTCATGTTGAAAGTGATGGTTCTGCAAGGTATGGGAATGAGAGGAATGGTCACCTTCAGTATGTGGGGGTGAGGAAGAGGAAGGGTTATCTGTATGAATATGAAGTTGGTGCAAAGTGCTGAAAAGACTAATTCAAGTTGGGTGGTGAGGTCTTGTTTTATTTCACCCATTGAGGACTGCATGGTTGTATTGATGGCGGCGACATTGGCACTGAGTTGTTTCACTTCTTGTTGGGTCTCAATGAGACCAGACCACAAGGTGTTGAAGCGAGCTTCCAAGTCTTGGCTACAAGTATGGGCCATGAGGATGGGGGAACTGAAAAGGAGCAGGCGGGGTAAATTTTGTTTTTCGAAAAAATGATATGGATGAATGTGTTAAGGGAAAAGAGATGAATCCAATGGAATAGGGCTGAAAAAATGGTGAAAAAAATTCTAGAATTTTTTATTTTATTTTATTTATTTATTTATTTTCATGTCTAGTCTGAAGAATACTGAAGAGAGGAAATGCCCAAATGCTTAACCAAAAATAAATGTGTATTTACTTGGCAACCCAAACACAGTTGCGTGGCAATAGATCTTATCTGTTTTAATTTGTTTATGTTTTTGTCCCCAAGGGTTAGGTATTCAAGGGTTCTATAAACAAGGGTTTTCCCTATGCTATAGCTCTCTGATATACGTGCGGGGTCCAACAGTAGTACTCGACCCAATATCTCAGGGCACTAACTAAGGAGGATAGACCGTACCCTTAGCCGTACTACCCGACTACCCAGGTACTAGAGAGTATCTTCCCGAGTGTTGTTCTCGGTGACACTATAGCAGGCAGGCGATCGATCAGTTTATCTAGAGGGCTTCAGGTAATCTAGGCTGATCCATACACATGTGTTGTTTGATGCGCTACCACTTGAAGGAGTACCAACAAGGATTACAAGCGTGGCCAACAGATGTGCACTTAAGTACCACTTGTATTTCCTACATGTATGAATCCCTCAACAACAGGTTCATACGCATAATGACAGATCTTTGTGGCTTAAAGACATTGGAATAAGTCTCTACCCTGAAAAAAAATTAACCCACACTTTTTGCCGAGGAATGTGCTCTGATACGTAATATACCAGATATAAAATGTACGCAGAACAAAAATAAAATGTTAGTAATGGCAGAATAACAACAATATAACCAGAACATTCATCACAATAACACTGAAATGATATAAGAATAACAAAAGAAATAACACTTTGAATCTGAAAGAAATGTTCATGGGCCTCTTCGAGGGGGCAACCTCCAGTTGAGCAGAGCTCTATTACAATAATATCCAAGATAGGGTTTTCATACCCTCAACTCCTATTTATACTAAAAATAAGCATCTAGAGGAAGATCCTTCTAGAAGCAGAAGCTTCTATTAGGTCTTCTTACATCGGCCTTATTTTATTTTATTGAAAGGCCTTATTAATATTGACCTTTATTACATCTGAATATATTTTTCTACCTATGTGTGGGTTAGGAACCTAACACGGAAGGTGAGACCTTCCCTAACATTGAGTTGTTCGAGCCACTATCTGCAAAGTTCACCACGCTCTAGTATTCTAGCGATATGGGGAAACAATGGCAGTCAAATGCAGTACTCCATACCTACTAACTCCAACTGAAGAGGGCTATTGAGTCTTTCCCTTGTATGACGTCGAACACCCTGGACAGGTTTATACCCTTATGAAGTTTCGCGCAGATAGGCATTTTATTTATATCACTACACGCGCAGATGAAAGTAAAGAAGAGCTTTAGTCCTACTACAATATCACAGAGGAGGACCTAGAAGAAATCACTAAGGAATGGCCCGTAGAGTTCCTTATACCAGTCAACCAAGAAGAACTTTCTGATGCTAACCTCATTGGAAATTTAGTGGTTACTCGCAAAGAGTATGATGCACCCAGAAGTAGCAGGAAGAAAAAGAAGGAAGATGTACAGGAAATATGCAACACATCATAAGAAACTGCATCAGATTCACCTAGCAGAGGACGTGGTGATGAAGTATACAAAGAAGATCACAATGGGGAAGAAGACAAATAGAAGCAAGGTGAAATAACATCGCCACAGAATCCCCCTGATGGCATAGAGACATCTAGGAAAAGAAAGGTTTCTCGAACGAAACCTACACCGCGAAAGAAGTCCAAAGGTAGTAAGCCGAAGTTGTATACTATACTCACGGTCGACGACTTTGACTTAATTATCGCAGCTGTATCATATGCCTCAGAAGATATTTTGTAGGGGAATGAAGCAAAACAAGAAACCATGTACGAAAGAATTGAAGCAGAACTGAGAGGGGTACAACATGTCCTTCACTCTAGCCACATAGTGTCCACTGCGCCCCCACCATCAGAAGAAATAGAGTTGGGAGATGAGCCTTCCCAACTCCATAGAATACCTGATGCAACTGAAGCTCGCCTTCATCGCGTGTAGGAAGAAAAAGAACAGGCCACAATGGCCCTGAAGCAAGCACAAGAGGAAGTCATAGAACAATGTCGAGTTGCGCAACAAGAGAAGGACAACCTCCATATCAAGTTCTAAGAATATAAAGCGCATATCTAGAAAGAAAAAGAACAACTGCTCATGAAGTAGGTTGGATTTAAAGAAGCAGTCAACAGAGCACTTCACTCTATGACAATCTTGGAACAGATAGAAGCAGACCTAGTGGAGAGTCAAGTAGTGAAGCTTGTTGTAGCCATCGAGAAACTTCAATAGAGAGTATTTGAATTGGAGTTACAAGCAGTACCAAGAACTCTGGAGGAAGTGTGAGACCAGTGAGAAGAAACCACCCGAAGTGCAGTCCAAAGAATCAAGGCATTATCCTTGGAATGTAAACAACTTAGCAGTTGAAGTGCGCAGAATTATGAGTGCCTTACCAAGGACCCTGAACTAAAGACACTGGAGTCGTAGCTCCAAGAAGAAAAGTAGCAAGAAGCAACAATACAAGATCATTTGAATCCCTTATCAATGGTCGAGCGAATGAAAAGATCCCAAGAATATTGCACGACTCACCAGCAGGTGCATGTCATACAAAAAAAAGTCATGGAAGTGACTAAGAAGATCTAGCTAGTCCAGGATGTAACATGGCTACTTTTTGAGGAGATTGAAGGCCGAGTATCAGATCTGGAACAAGTAGTCACCTCGGTAGAGAAGTGCTTAGAGGGACCTGTGAATAAGGAATTTATTCAAGAGTTCGTCAGGAGGCCTTGGCAAAGCAGTAGGTCGAAGAATCTCGAGTCAAGCTTGAGGCATTTAAGGTAGAGTTACCCAGAGCAGAGTGACTTGGGATGCATCACAGGTGAGTGTTGGGGGCCTATTGTCCCTTGACCAAGTTTTAGATATCCTTGGTCAAGTTTGACCTATTTTGGGACTTCGACAGGCTATTCGAAGGTGGAGCGCAAGTTGAAGCAGATATCATGGGATCTCGACCCCTTTTTAGGGAATCTTTGGGATTAGGGTTTATGTAAGGGGTATGAGGATGTCAGTCATTTTGTAATGTATAAATAGAAATCTAAGCGATGTAAGTAAGTGGTGTGATGCTAGGAGCTAAGTATTGTGCTAAGTGAAAGTAATTGTAAGAGGCTATGTGCTTAGTGTATGTTGAGGCTGTAAATCTAAGTGTGGGTCATCTGTAGTGCTTTGTGCATAGACTGTGTAAAGAGGATTGGTGTTGTTATCTAACTCAGGGAAGGAGGATCTGGCGAGGTGCGCACAGATCTCCTATCCTCCGTGGAGTAGGGTTTTGATGCTCTATGCCTATAAGAAGCTTGGAAGAAGATAATAAATAAGAGAAGAGTTGGTGGACATAGCCCCACACTGGGGTGAACCATGTATATCCTGTGTTATGGTTGCTTTGTGCATTTTGGTTATTGTCTTGTGTATATAATTTAAGCTTAAGTGCGATAATGAATGTTTAGATAAATCTAGTATGATAGCTTAGTGCTTATTGATGTGAATAAATGCTAGATCTGACTTTTTTCCATGTGCTAAGTTATTAGATGTGTTAGATCTGGTTGAATATTGCAATGTTCTGTAATTAGGGTTTGGATCTGCGATGTGGATAAAGATTAAATACTAATGAATGTTAACTGCTAAGTTCTTTGTTAGATTGGTGTAATCATAGATTTGTGTCCCATCTAGGTTGTAGACATTTGAGTCTTGCAACCACCCTTGCCTCTAACTCGGGTGAGACTTGGTCTTCTTCGCAGGTGTTTCTGAAAGGGCTGGTAGTTAGGGTTTTGTTGGTGCGCTATTGAAGCATTGAACCATGGGTCTGCCCCTGTGCCAATAGTAACATATCCCTACATGAATACATAAGTGAAATTAAATAATAAACTTATGCATGTGTAAATGGAAACCGATACCTACATGTGTGTGTGATCTAAAACAAATTGTTATAAGAAATTCTACACTTTTGTCATTTTTCTATCTGATTTCTCTGAATCTATCTCGGAGGGTAGTTCTTTGATCTGCATAAACTCTCCATGTCTAGTACTCATATTTACTAGGAGTCTACAAGTTGTGTGGCTTAGAGAAATGGAGGAATCCTCCCTGATGCTGAGTAATATTCCTCTTCATATGTAGATTCATCATCTTTCTAAACTTTGAATTCTTCCTCTTTTATTGTAGAATCATCATGATCCTGCACAACTGCAAATCCTACTATCTTTTGGACCTATTGTTTATTCACCTACTCTTCTTTTCTTTCTCTTACTACTACATATCCTTCGACCTCTAGTACCTATTCATTATTAATTCGTTCTTATTTCATTTATTTTATTATCCAAGCCTTCTTGTATCTCATATCAATGTTTTTATTCATGGAGGGATTTATCAAACTTGTACAATTTTGAGATATGTGGCCATAATTGTGGAATTTGTAATATTCAATGTTGTGGGGAGCCACATAGGTATTCTTTGTATGGACATCTCATATACATGACATGGAATCTACAACCTTATGTCCAAGGTTAGTTCAAATAAAACAATGAACATAAAATGAATTTTCATACATGGGAGTGAATGATATTCTTTGCAGTGCAGTCCTTCTAAATTTATGCTTTGGTTGATCATTATATTCTCCCTTGTTGATTCCTTCATCATGATTGAAGCTTCTATGTTGTCTAAATGTAGATTATCTTCTTTGATATCCATCTCTTATACAATTTTATTCTTGAGTCTTCTGCACTTCTGGAATGTTCTACTTTAGGGGCTTGCATTCTTCCTTATTCATAAAACCTTTTATTACTTCTGCATAAATCTTATGCTTCTGTTCATTTTTCCCTTCTGGTAACCTGTAACTTTTCTCTTCAACTTTATTTATTGATGATGTGGATGTTTCTTCAATGTTCTTGCCGAGATTGATGATTTTAACTCTTAGTGTGACAACTTCTTCTTCTTTCTTCATCATATGAATATTTGTGACTTCTTCTATTCTCTTTGCTTCTTCAAGTTGGATCTTCAAGGAGATGATTTCTTCTTCAATTTTTCTTTCTCCTTGACTGGATTTTTCCTCAATCTTGTTTTCCTTAAGTATTTCTTCCTACTCTACTTGCTTTCTTAGTGATTCAATTTCAGCTTCCAACTGATGTTTGTATGTTTCTTCACTCCTTCTAGATTCTTCTACTTCGACTTATTTAGAAATTTGAACATCTTATTTTATCCTGATAAATTCTTTCTCGAGTGACTTCCTTTATTCTCTTTCATTCTTTAGTTTATATAAAGCATTGATTAGTTATGCTTCAGGATCTATTGTGCCTTGTTCACAATCTTCTTCTTTTGAATATTTCTGACATGACAAGCATTCTTCTTCTTGTTATGTACCTGCATCTTCTTTAGAATTCTTTGTCTCTGTGATGAGAGATTCCTTAGAGTAGATATTATGTGTCTTATCCCAAATATCTTTGGTTTATGAACATTGACCCACCTTTTATTTTATTGAATCACATAGTCCTTCCATGATGAAATCCATTGCTATTTTGTTGTTCTTTTTAATTTCCTTCTTAGATGGTCTCTTTGGAGGTTTCTTTGTAGCAATGTACAGTGTAAAAACTAAGTGCCAAACATCATATCCTTGTTCTTGTAAAAACAAAATCATCATGATATTCCACATCTCATATCTCTGACCATTCTGACCATCAAGCTATGGTATTCCATTTCTATACATCTTTTTTCTCTCCATTATCTACCTTCTAGTGGTTAAACTATTTCTTGGAGGAACCTTCTCTAATACCATTTTTTGGTAAACTAAGAGGGGAGGGTGATTCAGTATGAGAACTTTATACCACTTTTAACCACAATATATATTCTTCAAATTAATAAATAGTATTCAACAGTTTATCGTCATTGTATCATATATGATTACATTCAATATATCATGAGCATATAATCATAAGCATAATCACATGAACAACATCACATAAAATACAAAATATATTGGTGTTTACATGGAAACCCAAATGGGAGAAAACCACAAAATTATTTCTCATATATATCAAGAATCCATTTATAGGAAGAACCAACTTCCAAATTCTCCAGTTGCAATAGGAAGGAGGCTCCAACCCGATATTCTCAGGCTCCAACATGAAGGAATATACAACTCCATAGATTCTTTGGTTCCAACCAAAAGGGTACTACAACCTCCTAATTCTCAGGATCCAACCTCAACGAAGCTCTAGCTACCTGATTCTCTAGATCCAACTGGAAGGAGGCTACAACCGCATGATTCACAGGATCCGGCCTAAAGGAATATCTAACTCCCTAATTCTTTGGCACCAACCGGAAGTAGGCTACAACTCCATCAATTATCTGTATCCAACCAGAAGAAGGATACAACCCCTTGATTCTTAGGCTCCAACTTGAAGGAAGCTCCAACTCCCTCATTCTTCATATCCAACTAGAAGGACGATACAACCCCCTGATGCTCAGGATCGATCCTGAAGGAAAATCCAACTCCATGATTCTCTGACACCAACTAGAAGGAGGATAAAACCCCCTTTCCTTGTCCCATCATGTTTCCTTGAAATATAAGTGTAGACCAAACTATCACTACCAAAATCAATGCCACTGTCAACCTATCATTGTATCCAACTTGTCACATCAACTTGTCCAACATGTTAGTCATCAGCCTATCCAAATTGTCATTGATCAACCTATACAGCCTATCACCGATCAACTTGTCCAACCTCTCACCATCAATGATACTCGATCGTATCCTCTCACATAGACCATATGCCAAGGAAACATGTTAAGAACTAAATATCAAAATAGCATAAAAAACTTAGAATAAGTACTCAACGCCTTGAAAAAGAGATAAATTTAGTTAATAATCCTCTTCGATGGGGGAACCTTCTTATACATCATATGAATTCCCATATACAGTATCATTCCAAATGATAAGGTCTTATTGGTATATATAAGAGACTAGGAGGTAAAATTACAACTAATGGACTTGTTATTAACTAGCCTAAGAATAACTAAGGAGATCATGTTTTGAGGCCCACATGTCCTAAACATGGAGTACCAAGATCCAAAAAACTTAAGCATGGCCCCAGAGGGCCTGTCTTTTCTTCAGTGTAGTCCACTTATCACCAACGATAATATCCATCACACCAACCTGCTCCTGAAGTGGTAGTGAGTCCTTCTCCATGAGGTAATGAGTCTGGGTATCATGGTATGTATCACTCTGATTTTTGAAGAAATTGAACATGTTGTATTGAATCCTTCTTCATTTCATTCCGTTTTCTTGGAAATTATGCACTTTGCCTCATTCAAACCTATAAGGGTGAAACAGTACCATAGTAATTTGATTTCCCTTTAGGATGGGTTGCTACTGGGTGGATCTTTGAAGATTCATCGTCTCTTCCCTCCATAATTACCACTTTCCATATTCATTCCTTCCATATCCCCTTTTTCTTTTTTGTTCATTGGGATTGGCTACATTAGGAATGGCTGTACCATACCTCGTTGGAAGAGGGGGCTAAAGGCCCAGATGGTAAAAGTAGCTCGAAATATTTAAAATCTGAATTTGAAATTTGGAACCTTCGAGATGTTTCACCCAGGGATACTCAAGAAAGAAATGAAAAACTTCTCAGTAAGAAAAGGGGACCCACAAAATAACATAAAAAATCAAGGTACTAGTTGATGGATAGGAGGTCTCATCATGAGACAACCTATTATGACCATGGGCATGTAGCAGTATGACATTACCACCTATCTGGTCACCAAAAGAAGGTATTGGATCTTTATGGCATAGCCAAGTGAAAGGGGGTCTCATTATGAGCCAACCTTCTCATTTACATGAAATGTTTGTGGATAACATTGTCACCTATGGTCATCAAGCCAAGATAGTGTCCCTCAACTATTTCCTTGAAGAACAAGAGGAAAATATCAAAATAAATAAAGATTATAATAAAAGGAAACGAAGGGGATAGGAAAAAATTGCATTCATGACAAGGCACAACTCACCCTCCACAAAGGAACCCATAGGTAAGACTCTACATTTCCTTGTTATCACATGAACCCCATGCCCAAATATTTACCCCATGCCACCTCATACACTTACATCACTTGGAATATACTCAACCAAGGAAGTACCCAAAACTTATGGTGGATTATCCCAATAGGACACCCTGACACCCTCTACTAACCTAGCTTGTCAAATTTCATAACATCTTTGAGCATTTGTTTGTGGTTAAAGGGGTTTTGATGCACATGTTTGGGTAATTTAATTATTAGATGTGATTTACATGCTATGATACTTATGACTTATGAACACCTGGAGGGTGTACTTTTTATTTCTGCAGGACCTTTCCTGGTGGATAGGTACACATGAGGTAATGATTAGTTCAGACCTTCATGAGGGCGAAAAGCCCAAAAATGGACGTTGGAACCCAGGCATGGGGTAAGAAGAGATTGAAGGCTTTGATAGTGAAGTAAGATGACGTTTCATTTAGAGGCACCCTGAAAGGCCTAAATAATAAGAAGCCACACTTCTCCACATGGACGTTGGCTTTAGATACATTATATGTCACCCTAGTATCCCCATAACGTCACACAAAGCTAGGTTTGACATTGAGATATGTTGGGTTGTATTTTTGGCACATGTGGCATGGAGGAGGGATTTTGGAGGCCCAACATTTTTCTAGATGACCTCAACGTCTCATGGAGGAGGCCTAACATCACCCTAGGAATGATGACGTCGCCCTCTTTACGGTTTTAATGTTGAAAATTGATTTAGTTTTGAATTTTAAGAGAAAATTGACATGTAGGATTTGTTTTATGAAAAGACAAAATTGTTGGATTAATTAGCCAAGATTTCCCATCTAAATATCATTCGATAAGTTCATTTTTAGATCATAAGTCATCACACACAAGTGGTGGTATGTTTTCCCTCTTTAAGGGTTATTGGCTGAAATAACTAGTGCGCACCTCTTAGGAGACCTTTATGGTGGTGTATTTGGCAGTTTTCATGGTGGAATGATCTTCAACTAGGGTTTGAATTGATTATTCTTGGTGAAGTAAGTGGAAAATATTCATTTTTATTCATGCTATGGATGTTTGTGGTAAAATTTACTTGTTTCATGTCTAAGATTATGAAATTGCTTATTTAAACCCTAGGGGAGAAACAACAAATGCTTCTTTCTCTCTATAACTATTATACTAACTTGATCTTTCCAATTGGACTTTTTTTGGGAGTGATTATTAGATACCTAAAGTTCTATCTCTCTAGTAATATCATTCTTCTCACCAATTAAATTGTCTTTCAAAAGCTATGGAAGAAAGGTATGTTAGGGCCTAGAAGTGCCTACTCTCTAGCAAAGCCTCCCTTAAAAGGGTAAAATTATTGAGGGCTTGATGTGCCAACACCTCTTGCATTTACTTCTCCCCTTAGATAAAAATTATCATTATTTTATTTCCCAAGTGATATTGTTACTATTATTGACTCCATAAGCCCCTAAAAAGAAACTGATTTCTACACTCTTGTGGATAAATGAGACCAAACAAACTTTCAACACATCTTCTTGAAACCTTCACTAACACTAACAACCATATTACCATTTCTATAATTTTTGTTACATCCCTTATCTAGCAACATTAATAAACATACTAACCTCTAAAATTAACCCATAATTTTGCATTTGCCTAAGTGCTATCATCCCAAGGCTCTAGTGTTAAGAACCAAACATCAATATAGCATAGAAAAACCTCAGGAAAAGTACTCAATGCCTTGAAAAAGAGATAATTTCAGATAATAAGCCTCTTCGAGGGGGAAACCTCCTTTTACCCCACTTAAATGTTCAAGTACAAGATG
>ML781211.1:1296137-1319111 GCA_009831015.1 Picea engelmannii | reverse complement strand
AGATGATTCAAAATGAAAATGTCTCCTTGGTATATATAGGAGACTAGGAGGTATAATTACAAATAATGGCCTAAAGCCGACATAATTAAAATAACATTACTAATCTAAATTACAACTAATGGCCTAAATCCTACATAAATAAATAGCATTACTAATCTAATATGCCCCAATTAAGGGGTAATGAGCCAATATTAGGGCTTAACATCTAGTCTTCCTTTTTCTATTGTTCTAGGTGCAATTTTCTGAAGTTATTTAAGGATGTTGTTGCTGTTTTAAATATTGGATGTCATTGTTGTTTTAAATACTTTTAAATCCATCATTGAATATTATTAACAGCCCTCAAAATGTTTATAAAACCACCCAACACTTGTACTAGGAAAAATACTATCATTATATGCTAAAGTGTTCATTTAAATTGCCTAATTTAAGTACTTTCTGAAGTGGTTTTGTTGATGTCATAATTATTATTTTACCGCTGTTGCAAGTGATTCATAGCTTATTCAAGTCAATTATTGAATTTCTTTAAATCTTGAAATTGTAAGTGATAAAGTATTATCAAACTTGCAAGGTCTTTATATCATTCTTGTCATCATAGCTTGCAATTTCTAAACATATTTGTTGTTTCTATACATTTAATCTTTCAGTATTTTAGTAGCATATTTATATCTTGAAGTCACTGATTTGAAACATTGATGTCATTGCTTGCTGCTAACTTTTATTGTCTCATTGGTAAAGGGAAGGTACTATTCATTCACTTTTCCTTTTCCCCCCTTAAACTTTACCAAGTGATTTCTTTCCTCGAGTGACCTGGAGAGAGGGGTGAGTTTTACCTGGTCTTTTTACCCTTCATCAACCAAATAGGTATTGGGAGGTATCCCTTGGAGTGAGTTTCCTCTCCTCCTAAATAAAAAGAGGTTTCCTATTGGGGTGAAAATCATAGGACTACCTATGTTTTACGTTAATCTAGGCCTACTTGCCTTTAGGATTTCAGAAAGTATAGATTTTGCGATAACATTTTTGGCACCGTTGTCAGGGAACATCGAGTCAATTTTCCTCGAACGACACTTTTTCAGTAATCCTTTATTGAAATCCTTCATTTCATAACCCTTACCTAGTGACTCCATTGACGGTGATTCTCTCACTCCCTTTGATAATCCTTAAGAGGTTATCTGGCGACTCAACTTACCTTTTCAAAGGTGCCACCTTACTCTCAACTTTGTGATATTTCCAATACATGGGATCATGGTGCCCTGGGAACAAGTATATCATAGTATTTATTTTGAAAGTTTTCAAGGTTACCTACACTATTTTTCTATAAAATGGTTAAACAACTCTCCAAGATTTGGAGGCCTCCCAGTTACTCACATTGTAGAATTCTTGAAGTTTATAAGTGAGATAAAATTTGAAGGGTAGGATTTTCTAGTAAAATTGTTCATACTTTCCCTATTGTCCTTTTTGAAAGACTAGATTAAGGGTTGTTGCAAAGATAAGGGTCTACCATATTTCATAGACCTCATCAGTAGGTTTATTGAGTTTGTGAAACCACAATGCCAGACATATGAATATTCCCTTCAAAATCTCGCAATTACCCTAGAAGAAGAAGGATTCACCACTTATATTGTGGAATATATCAGGGATGTGTACCATACTCAATACAAAGAAACCTCTAACATAGAAGGAGTGATTTATGAAGAAGGTTATCAACCCCTTGAACATGAGCAATATTTTTCCCATGATTCAAAAGAATGTAGTAAAGACTTGACTGAAGAAGTGAGTTATGAGGATGAAGCACTAATATCCGCTCCTCTATCCAATGAATCTCTATAATATCTTATATCTCCTGCACAAGACGAAGAGAGTGAGGTGAATCATTCTCCTTTACAGGTGTTTTATGGCACTTTTTTCTATGATTCAAAAGGTGAAGAAGTAAAGGAACCCTTGGCAGAGCTAGGTCCTTCATTTTTTGATGAAGGAGAAAATATGATTAAAGAGACAAGTCTTGGGGATGATGTACTAGATTCTCTTCCATTTTATTAAGTCATCCAATCCTTTGATTCTCATGCATAGCAAGAAGTGAACACGGTGAGTTATTTCCCTTTCCAATATTTTTATGATGCTTTCTTTTATGATTTGGAAAGTGAAGAAGTATTAGAGGATCCCTTGGATGCATTAAACCATTCATGTTATGATAAAGGTAGTGAAATGGGTGATAATATTGATGAGTTCATACATGTTGGAATATGTAAATGGCATGTGAGTGGTTCTGATGAAGATCCCATTTATGATATAGAAGGATATCTTTGAATGTTTCCTTTACAACAATCATATTATGTTCCTAATAATTTTGATGTTTGGAAACAAGATGATGATATAATTACAAAATTTTTCCAAGCACCCAAGGATGACCCAATGCAATGTTCTCCTGATGATTTTCAATCATACCTTGAGCATTTTGATGAGTATTTCTTTGAGCACTTGGTATGTGTTATATCTTTTGCATGAGCAGTAGTGCCTGAGTGTTGCATCGGGCGCATAGGGGGGTGAATTCCCCCCACACGGGGATTCGGGGACAGTGCCCCTGAGAATTTTTTTTCTGCCTCGGAAAACATCACATATTTAGGTGGTTTTTCGGCACATGGTTTCTTTGCCGATGGTTTTCTATTTCCGGTTAAGGAACTATGGTTGTTGATTAATCCAGGTCATTGGGTTAGGGTTTTGGATGCCGTTAGATCCTATATGTATATTGTATTGTAAACAACGTAACATAATGAATGAATATAGAATATGTTGGTTTTCTTGGTTTGGGTTTCCAAGGGAAAAATCTGTGTGTAATGTTTGTATTTTTCATTGTATCTTTTCTGTTCTTTTACTGAAAATTTGTTTGTAGTAAATATTATACAAGGTTAAAATCTACATTTGGTATCAGAGCTTTGTTGGCTTCAGCGGGACTCCTTTGTGGTCAAGGTTTTGTATTGGTACTGTGTTAAGCCTTGTTATAGTGGGAGATCTATGGTATTGATTTTTCAGGTGAAAAGAAATGGCAAGAAATTTGAAGATGGAGATCAAGAAGTTTAATGGAAAATGTTTTGAGTTGTGGAAGCTCAAGATGGAACATCTATTGGTGGAAAGAGATAAATGTATCGTGGTAGATCCAGGTATTTCACGTACATGAACTTCAATAGATGATTGGAAAAAGTTGGATCGAAAGGCAAAGAGCACAATCCGACTGTGTCTCTCAGACTCAATATTACTGAATGTGTCAGAGAAAGATACAACCAAGGATTTATGGGATAAGTTGGGAAAGTTGTATCAGTCTAAGTCCCTAGTGAATAAAATATTCCTAAGAAATAAGTTGTATAACCCGAGGATGAGAGATGGAGACTCGATGGAAGAGCATTTGAATGCCTTCAATACTGTGGTAAGTCAGTTAGTATCTCTTGAGATTAAAATTTCAAATGAATATAAATGTATCAGTTTATTGTGTTCTTTACCAGACTCGTGGGATAGTCTGGTTATGGCCATAGGTAGTAATAAAACTTCTTTCAATTTTGATGAAGTCGTCTCATCTTTGTTGTCGGAGGAGATGAGATGGAATAATATGGAAGTACAAAGCACAGACACATTATTTGCAAGAGGACGATCCTAGGAAAGAAATAGATCTAAGTTCTCAAGTGGGATCTCTAAGTCTAAGGGTAGATCTAAATATCCCAGAAAGTTTGTAAGTGTATGTTGGAGATGTGGAAAAGAAGGGCAGTACAAGAAGTAATATAGATCCAAAGTTGAGAAAAAAAAGGATCTGAAGAATCTCAGTCTACAGAAGAAAAGACCTGCAAGGAAGAAGGAGGGGATGTGTACTTGGCTTATTCAAGCACACATGCATATCATGAGGCATGGTTGTTTGACTCTAGTGCATCCTTTCATATGACTCCCCATAGGGAGTGGTTCTACGAATATGAAAGGTATGATAGAGGTCATGTTTTCTTAGGTGATGATTCGACAACCATAATCATAGGACGAGGAAAATTCAAGTTGAGGCTCATAGATGGAAGGATGAGAACACTGCCTGGTGTTCTACACATCCCAGGTTTATCCATAAATTTGATTTCTATAAGAAAAATGAACGATGCAAGGGTAAAAACAATATTTGAAAATGAAACCTGCAGGATGGTTTGAGGAGTAATGGCATTGTTGAAAGGAATTTGGTTTGGAACTCTGTATAAGATGAAAGAAAGAACTATTAGTGATGGGTGTCATAGTTCCATTGTTCATGATATTGGAGTTGAAGAAGGAAGAACTCCTACAATCTCTAGAGAAAAGGTTATGTTGTGGCATCAAAGACTGGGGCATAGCAGAGAGAAGGGTCTTTGACTACTACACGTTAAAGGTATGGTTGAAGGTATGTCTAACTTCTCTCTGGATTTTGATTTTTGTGAACATTTTCTATATGGAAAGCATAAGCGGGTAAGATTCCTATCTGGTGCAACGAGGGCAAAAGGAATTTTACATCTAGTTCACAGTGATGTTATTGGACCCATGTTAGTCCCATCATTGGTAAAATCTGTGTACTATGTCTCATTTATAAATGACTTCTCGAGGAATACTTGGATATATTTCCTCAGGAAGAAATCTGAAGTCTTTGACAGGTTTAAAGAGTTTAAGGCTCTTGTTGAGAACGAAACAGAGAAACGAATTAAGGTGTTGAAGAAAGATAATGGTGGAAGGTTTTGCGGGAATGAGTTTGAAGAATTCTGTAAGAAGTGTGATATATCAAGGAAGAAGACTACTCCATATACACCTCAGTAGAATGAAGTTATAGAAAGGATGAACAGGACGCTGATGGAAAAAGTAAGGTGCATGCTCAGTGGTGTCGGGTTAGGGAAAGAATTTTGGGCAGAGGAAGTGTAAATGTGTTGAACATACACAGAATAGATCTAGCTAGAAAATACTACACAGATTTGCAGAGAGAAATTGAGAAAGAAGAAGCAAGATAGAAAGAATGTAAGAATTCTCATTAACCATATTCCACACTCAGAGAGTGAATAATTTACAATATATATAGGATAAATGAGTAACTAATTAGACATAGTGGTGGTCTAGATTTATCTGGACACACACCAACAGTTACAAGAATAAATTGTTGCCTAGTCTAGTCTCTGAGGCAGTTACGAGAGTGAAATGCCACCTAGATGAGTTAACTAGTTAACTAGTCTTCAGTTAATTGAATGAACACAAAGTAGTGAGTTGGTGATTATCCCAATTTTGCATGGTGACATAACCAATGCAACATATAAACTCAACTCAACTAGTTAAACTGAAGTGTCAATTGAAAGGGAATATTATCCAGGTGGAATATTCTCCCCTAAAATATAGGAGTCTGGATAATGACTAATTATGACTAATAAACAAGGAATAACCTTAGTAAAAATAAATCATAGGTGTGTGTGAAGTAACTCCAACACTCCCCCTGAACATCACTATGGTGAAAATAAAGAATGGGTCCTGGCTACGAGGCCATGTTAGGTACCCAAATACAAAATATACACTGAACTAAACGAGAAAAGAGGGAAAACCTCATGGGAAAAAAACCCCCCCTCAAATTACAATGCATAAAATAAAAAATGAGAAGGGACAAAAGGCAGTTGCTAAGCAACCATGTCCTTCACTCCAAGAAGACCTCACAACTGTGCAAGTTTGTGCTCTTTGAATATTTTGTTGACGATGTAGATGTCTGCATGGATTTGATGAATTATATGAATCATTGATATTTTCACACATATCCACTTTATCTTCTTGTAATGAATAATATCCAAATAAATTTTGGATGAAATTTTGAAAACCGTGCGGCCGTTTCCAGAAAAATGATGAAATTTTGTTGATTTTAAAACGATCATAACTTCATTTTCCAGACTCTGTTTTGTATGTTTTTTTTTTTAAAGTGGATTTTTTCTCGAGAGGAAGTCAAATATCCAATGTTTTCTTGCAAATTTTTCTCAGAAAATATCATAATGGCATCTGATGTGCACGGCTCCCTTTTTGTCTTCTGAGATGCATGCATTGCGCATGGAAAAGTATCTACATGTGACTCCTGGGATGCATGCCATATATCTTCTACATAAATTTCATAAAGCAAATCTGAAATGGAGTAGACATCATCTTCAATTATTGGAATACAAATTTCTGCAAATTTTTTTGTAGAAGAATCTTCATAATAAGAGACTTGATCTTCTGATGGCTTCTCTTCTGGCTCTATCTGTTTGACTTCCTGCATGAAATATTCACAATATTATTTATTCCCAAATAGAACCTCCAATCTGGTCCATAATTCATTTGGATTTAATCCTTGTGATTCTTCATATACTTGATGGAACAGTTCAAGAGAAACATACATTCCAATACTTCCTATGGCAATATCTTGTCTATTGAGAAAGTCATTTTTCTGATCGACGGAATCAGGCTCTACTTCCATTGCCATGTTTATTTGGTATAATCCTCTACTTCTAAGAAGAAGTAGAATCTTTGGCTTCCATTCCAAATAGTTATGAGGCATGAGAAGTATTTCCGACGAATAATCCATCTTTTTGTTGTCTTCAATATTTTGTACCTGCAAAAAATGATTTGGTGTAGATTTTGCTTAGTAGTCTGTTGGCTCTGATACCATGTAAATGTGTTGAACCTACACATAATAGATCTAGCTAGAAAATACTACACACATTTGCATAGAGAAATTGAGAAAGAAGAATCAAGATAGAAAGAATGGAAGAATTCTCATTAATCGTATTCCACACTCAAAGAGTGAATAATTTACAATATATATAGGATACATGAGTAACTAATGAGCCATAGTGGTGGTCTAGATTGATATGGACACACACCAATAGTTATAAGAGTAAAGTGCCACCTAGTCTAGTCTCTCAGGCAGTTACAGGAGTGAACTGCCACCTAGCTGAGTTAACTAGTCAACTAGTGTTCAGTTAACTGACTGAAAAAAGAGTAATGAGTTGGTGATGATCCCAATATTGCATGGTGACAAAACCAATGCAACATCTAAACTCAACTCAACTAGTCAAACTAAAATGTCAACTGAAAGAGAATATTCTCCAGGTGGAATATTCTCCCCTAAAATATAGGAGACTGCATAATGACTAATTATGACTAATAAACAAGGAATAACCTTAGGAAAATTAAATTCTAGGTGTGTGTGAAGTAACTCTAATAGGAAGTGGGTACTGCATGTTACTTGGTCAACAAATCACCCTCATCAGTGTTGGATGACAAGACTCCACAAGAGGTATGGAATGGTAAGGAAACTTCTCTAACACATCTCAAGGTATTTGGTTGTGATGCATATGTTCATGTTCCAAAGGAAAACATGAGTAAGCTATATAAGAAGGCCAAAAAGAGTATCTTTATTGGATATAAATATGGTCTCAAAGGTTATAAGATTTGGAACCCAGGAACTAAGAAGGTAGTGTATAGTCGAGATCTAGCATTTAGATAAATGAAGGATGTTTTTAAACAGGAATTCCTACCAAGTAAGGAGGAACCAGAGAAAATAGAGTTTGATTTAAAGGATGATGAGTTAGAATCTACAGAAGAACATGAATCATAAGAAAAAGATCCTCATACTCCAGTATTGAGGAGATCAGTTCGAGAAAGAAGGCTACCAGAAAGGTATACTCCATATGATTTCCATTCAATTTTTTCTTTGTTGATTACTGATGATGATCCTAGAACTGTCAGGGAGGCAGTGGATTCAGAGGATGGAAATCTCTGGAAAAGGGCCATGGACGAAGAAATGGCATCTTTGGATAAGAATGAGGATTGGGATCTAGTGGACTCTCCTTCTAGAAGAAATCCCATTGGCAACAAATGGGTATTAAAAAAGAAGTTGAATGTAGAAGGAAAAGTGGAGAAATACAAAGCTCGGTTAGTAGAAAAAATTTATTCCCAGGTTGAGGGAATTGATTTTGGTGATATTTTTTCTCTTGTTGCCAAGTTAACCTCTATAAGATTTTTGTTATCTGTTGTTGATGAATTTGATTTTGAAGTAGAACATATGGATGTGAAGACAGCATTCCTACATGGGGATATTGAAGAATAAATCTATATGAGGCAACCATAAATTTATGTTGTGAAGGGAAAGAATGAGCTGGTATGCAAGCTGAAAAAGTCCCTGTATGGTTTAAAACAATCAACAAGGATGTGGTATCTAAAAATTTGATACTTATATGATGGGACGTGGCTTCACAAGAAGAAAAGAGGATCACTGTGTATTTTAAATTAATTGGCGATCATTTGATTTATTTGGTCTTGTATGTGGATGACATGTTGTTGATAGGAAACAACAAGAAGATTATTTGGGATGTGAAAACTCAGTTGTCCTCTAAATTTGACATGGAGGATCTCAGTGCTTCAAATTTCATTTTGGGCATGGAAATTAAAAGAGATCAGAAAAGGAGGAAACACTTGTTAAATCAGAGAAAATGTGTCAAGATAATATTGCAGACATTTAATATGCAGGAATGTAAATCGATCAAGGTTCCTATTCCTGTTGGTGTAAAGTTATATGTGGATCAGTGTCCCAGGACACATGAAGAGGAGGGGGACATGTCTTGTGTTCCATATGCGAGTGAAGTTGGCATTTTGATGTATGAAATGGTCTGTACTAGACCGAACATTGCACATGCAGTGGGAGTTTTGAGCAAGTATATGTCAAAACTAGGGAAGGAGCATTGTACAATATTAAAAAGGATTTTCAATTATTTGTGTGGCACTGCTAGCTATGGATTGTGCTATGAAGGAAGACCGAAATTGGACAGAGTGGTGGATATAGATGGCTTTGTGGATTCAAACTGGGCTAGACATCTAGATTGTAGGAGATCTACAAGTGGGTATGTGTTTAACCTGTTTGGAGGAGCAATATGTTGGATGAGAAAAAGATAGGTTGTAGTGGCACTTTCAACTACATAAGATGAATACATGGCAGCCACTCATGCAATTAAGGAAGCAGTATGGTTAAAAATATTGTTTTCAGGTATTGGGTTGGTACAACAAGTTGTAAGGATAGAGTGTGACAGTCAGAGTGCAATTTTTTTGGCGAAGAACCCAACTTATCATTCAAAGACAAAGCATATTGATATTCAATATCACTTTTTGAGAGACATGATTGAATAAAAGAAAGTATCGTTGATGAAGGTGTACACTTTGAAGAATGTTAGAGATTCATTAACAAAATCTGTGAGCATTGAGAAGTTCTCTTGGTGTAGAGGATCCATGGGCATTGCTTGCCTGGATTGTTGACTATGTAAACATGTAACCCCCTATATGCAAAAAAAACAACAAGTGGGAGAATGTTGGGTATGTGTTATATTCTTTGCACGAGCAGTAGTTCCTGAGAATTGAACTGGGTGCGCAGGGGGGTGCATAGGGGAGAATTCCCCCTGTGCGGGGGTTTAGGAGCAGCGCACCTGAGAATTATTTTTCTTCCTCGAAAAATGTGTCACATATTTAGGTGGTTTTTTGGCACATGGTTTCTTTGCCGATGATTTTCTATTTTCGGTTAAGGAATTAGGGTTGTTGACTAATCCAAGTCATTGGGTTAGGTTTTGGGATGTCACTGGCTCCTATATGTATATTGTATCATAAACAATGTAACACAATGAATGAATATAAAATATGTTGGTTTTCCTGGTTTGGGTTTCCAGGGGAAAAATATTTGTGTAATGTTTATATTTTCCATTATATCTTTTATGTTCTTTTACTGAAAATCTATTTGCAGTAAATATTGTACAAGGTTAAAATCTACAGAAGGGTGACACAGTGCCCTAGTAAGTTGATTTCCCTTTAGGATGGGTTGCTACTGGGTGGATATTTGAATAATCATTTTTTGTTCCCTCCATACTTACAACTTTCCATCTTTATTCCTTCCATCTCCCCTTTTCCATTTTTGGGCATTGGGATTGGCTACATTAGGAAGCATTGTACCTTACCTCATGGGAAGAAAGGGATAAAGGCATAGAGGGTAAAATTAGTTGGAAAGAGTTAAAATCAAAATTTGAAATCTTTGATATGCTTCGCCCAGGGACCCACAAAATAACATAAACACTTAAGGTATTAGTTGATGGATATGAGGCGTCATCACGAGCCAACTTATTATGACCATGGGAATGTAGTGGTATCACATTACCACCTATATGGTCACTAAACACAGATAGTGGATCTTGGTGTCATAACTAGAAGAAAGGGGGGCGCATCACGAGCCAACCTTCTCATTTCTGTGAAATGTTTGTGGATACGTTCTCACCTCTAGCCATCAATCCAAGTCAGTGGCCCTCAACTATTTCCTTGAGGCACAAGAGAAAAAAATAAAAATAAATAAATCTAAGAATAAAAGGAAATGAATGGTATAAGAAACAATTTCATTCATGAAAAGATGCAGCTCACCCTCCACAAAGGCACCCACATGTAATAATCTACAATTCCATTTTATCACATGCACCCCATGCCCAAATATTTACCCCATGCCACATCATATACTTACATGAGTTGGAATAAAATCCACCTAGGAAAAACCCTAAACTTAAGAGGGATTCTCCCAAGAACACACCCTGAGACCCTCTCCAAACCTAACTTGCCAAATTGTGTAACATCTTTGAGAATTTGTTTGGGGTTAAAGGGGGTTTGATGCACATGTTCGGGTAATTTAATTATTATATGTGATTTACATATAATAATTAAATTACCCCATTTTATAATAATTAAATTACCCCATTTTATCACATGCACCCCATGCCCAAATATTTACCCCATGCCACATCATATACTTACATTAGTTGGACTAGACTCCACTAAGGAAAAACCCTAAACTTAATAGGGATTCTCCCAAGAACACACCCTAAGACCCTCTCCAAACCTAACTTGTCAAATTGTGTAACATCTTTGAGAATTTGTTTGGGGTTAAAGGGGGTTTGATGCACATGTTCGGGTAATTTAATTATTATATGTGATTTACATATAATAATTAAATTACCCCATTTTATAATAATTAAATTACCCCATTTTATCACATGCACCCCATGCCCAAATATTTACCCCATGCCACATCATATACTTACATTAGTTGGACTAGACTCGACCAAGGAAAAACCCTAAACTTAACAGGGATTCTCCCAAGAACACACCCTGAGACCGTCTCCAAACCTAACTTGTCAAATTGTGTAACATATTTGAGAATTTGTTTGGGGTTAAAGGGGGTTTGATGCACATGTTCGGGTAATTTAATTATTATATGTGATTTACATGCAATGATACTTGTGACTTATGAACCCCTGGAGGGCGTACTTATTTTTTCTATAGGACCTTGCCTTATGGGTAGGTATACATGAGAAAATGATTATCTTGATCCTTCATGAGGGCTCAAATTCCTTAGATGGATGTTGGAACCCCATCCAGGGGGTAAGAAGATATTAAAGGCTTGTATAGTGAAGGAAGAGGACATTTCTTTTGGAGGCACCCTGACAAGACGAAATAATGAGAAGCTATCCTTCGCCACTTCGAAGTTGGCTTTGGAGACCTTTGACATCACCCTAGTTTCCCCATGATGTCACCCAAATCTAGGTTTTGACATTGAGAGATGTTGGGATGTAGTTTTGGCACATGTGGCATGGAGGAGGGCCTTTCAAAGCTAAACGTTTTGCTAGATGAACTCAATGTCTCATGGAGGAGGCCTAACATCACCCTCCTTAGGGTTTTAATGTTGAAAATTGATTTAATTTTTAATTTTAACAAAAGATTGACATGTAGGATATGCTTTATGGAAATCCACAACTGTTGGATTAATTATCCAGGATTTCCCATATAAATATGGCTGGCTAAGTTCATTTTTACATCATAAATCATCACACAGAAGTGGTGGTATGAAATTTTCTCCCTCTTTAAGGGTTATTGGCCGAAATAACCAGTGCGAACCTCTTGGGAGAGCTTTATGGTCTTGTATTTTGGCATTTTTCATGGTGGAATGGTCTTCAATTAGGGTTTGACTTGATTATTCTTGGTCAAGTAAACAAAAAATATGCATTTTAATTCATTCTTTGGATGTTTGTGGTAAAATTTACGTGTCTCATGTCTAAGATTATGAAATTGCTTGTTTAAACCCTAGGGGAGAAACAACAAATGCTTCTTTCTCTCTATAACTGTTCTACTAACTTGATCTTTCCAATTACACATTTTCTTGGGAGTGATTATTAGAGCCCTAAAGAGTTATCCCTCTAGTAATCTCATTCTTGTAACCAATTAAATTGTATTTCAAAATCTAAGGAAGGTACGTTATGGCCTAGAAGTGCCTACTCTCTAGATAATCCTCCCTTAAAAGGGGCAAATGATTGAGGTATTGAAGTGCCAACACCTCTTGCATTTCATTCTTCCCTTAGCTAAGCATTATCATTATTTTATTTCCCAAGTGATTTCTACACTCTTGTGGATGAATGAGACCAAACAAACTTTCAACACATATTCTTGAAACTTTCAATAACACTAAAAGACATATTATTGCTGCTATAATTTTTGTTACAAACCTTATTTAGCAGCCTTAATCATCATACCAACCTCTAAAAATAACCCAAAAAGTTGCATTTGCCTAAGTGATATCATCCCAAGGCTCTAGTCTTCCTTTTGCTATTGTTCTAGGTGAAATTTTCTGAAGTTTGTTAAGGCTATTTTTGTTGTTGTAACTATTGTTACAACCATCATTGCAGCCCCTTAAAATCCCTCAAACTATTTATAAAACCACCCAACACTTGTACTTGGAAAACTACTATCAATATATGCTAAAGTGTTTGTTTAAATTCCCTAATTTAAGTACTTTCATAAGTGATTTTTCTGTTGTCATAATTATTATTTTATTGTTGTTGCAAGTGATTTGACACCTTATTAAAGTCACTTATTGACTTGCTTTAAATATTGAAATTGTAAGCGACAAAGTATTATCAAACTTGCAAGGTATTTATATCATTCTTGTCATCATAGCCTACAATTTGTAGAGATATTTGTTGCTTCTATACATTTCATCTTTTAGTGTTTCAATAACATATTTATATCTTGAAGTCACTAATTTGAAACATTGATATTAGTTCTTTCTGCTAACGTTTTTTGTTTCATTGGTAAAGGGAAGGTAACATTCATTAAAATTTCCTTTCCCCCCCTTAAACTTTACAAAGTGATTTATTTCCTCGAGAGACCTATAGAGAGGGGTGGGTTTTACCTGGTATTTTTACCCTTCATCAACCAACTAGATCTTAGGACGTCTCCCTTGGAGTGAGTTTCCTCTCCTCCTAAATTGAAAGAGTTATCCTATTGGGGTTACAGTGATAAGACTACCTTCGTGTTACGTCAATCTAGGCCTACTTGCCTTTAGGCTTTGGGAAAGTATATATTTTGCGATAACAGAACCCAAGACGAGATAAATAAAATAACAATGCTAATGTAATATGCCCCAATTAATGGTTAATGTGCCACGATTTATGGCTTAGAATTCCCCTCCCATTTAGAAAAGTGTTGTTCTAAACATTGGAGTAGTTACGGATTCTTCTGTATAAAAGACTCATCTTTCCACTTGGAATCTTCAACAAGTAGTTTCTTCCACTTAATGAGATACTCTAAAATTGATCTATTCCTCAGCTGGTGAACTCTTGTGCGATGATAGCTCTAGGATCCAATATGATTTTTCCTTCCTCTTCAATTTCTGGAAATATAGTTTGATCTCAGATCTTGTCACCTATAACCTTCTTTAAGCATGAAACATAGAAAACTGGGTGTACTCACGAAGATGCAAGCAACTCCAATTTCTATGCCATAGTACCAATCTTTTGCAACACATTATAAGGGACATAGTACTTTGGTGAGAATTTATTATCCTTCTTAGATTGCTTGAGGGACATATATTTGTATGGTTGTAGTCTTAAATGATGGAAATTTTGAGAGGGGGGGGGGTGTGAATCAATATTACCCTTTTAAATCAATTAGCAGTTACTTTGTTATTTTATGAAACACCACAATAGATCAACAAAGAACTTGTACTGAAATAAATTATATAAATATAATTAAAAGGAATTATAAGGCTTTATAAAGAATAGTGAAGGACACTGATCCTTTTTAGAGCACCAACTCTAGGAGACACAAATCCCCTTCTTCAGGGCAACAACCCTAGGAAGCACCAAATACCTTTTTTTCAGGGCACTAACCCTAGGAAACTACAACTCCCTTATCTAGTAAAGGATATAAATCCTTCCTTTCTCCTCCATTCCACCCTCACAACATCATTATCATCAGTTCCTTTTAATGGACTCTACTTCTGTTTTGATTTTCTGATCTAGACTTTAGAGACACCTTCTTCTCACCATCTTTCTCATTTATATAGCTTTAAAATTGGTGTGAATTTGAATCATTGCGTATTTTGACAATGAATAATTATATTTTTTCATTAACATAAATTAATTTCTTCCTTTATTAATTAATTTATGATGTAATTTTCTTAGTTTAATTAATCTTGATTCGTCCTCACAAGTTGATCACATGTATGGATCAACTCCTTATCTTTTTCCCATGCCTCTATTGTGTCCCCAATTCTCCAATAGATCAACATGAATCTGTTACATCGTTATCTTATACAGTAATGGTGTTCTTCTCGAGTGTCCTACATGAAACAGAGTTAAGACCAAGGTGCCTTTATCTTTCCTTTATGTGATTGTTGGTTGGAACCAAGTTCTTAGGTACTTTGTCCTTCAGGATGGTTTCTCCTTTACAATCATCCAATATTCCAAAGTTTTAACTTACCTAAGTAGTTACCTCTCACAATGGTTGATTCGATGGTTAGCATGATTCCCATAACCAAATCAATGATCTAGATTCAATCATTACACTATCCTTCCACTGGGCTTAATCCAATAACTATGACTTAACCAAACATTGAGATGGATGGCCAGGCTGATTTCAGATTTAAACTTGTAGGAGGGATAAATATTCTTCCAACCTCTGAACCATAAACTACCTTTCCACACGTCATACGCACATAATTTCGGATCTTGGAAGGGTGGTTTCCCAAAATGCTTTGGTTGACGTTCAAACTAGCTTATACTTGTTGATCAATATCTCAGATCGATGGATGTGAATGGATCATGTCCTAATCCTTTACCCGTGGTTGATTAACGGTCGAGAATGAATTCGGCTTTCAGTGCTTCGGGTAGTTGTTCATGGTAGAAATTGGTTTTTCCTGAAGGACATACTCTGAGAGTGACGTAGCTTCCTGACGTCAGTGTTGATGTGGAACTAGCCAAGTGTATTCCACATGTCACTTATATTTGTGACTTACATATACCTAAAATGAAAAATTCACCTTGACACTTGTCACCATTTGAATGTGCCATGTGTCCTTGCTTCGTGACATCGAAGCTCCGACCTTCATGTGAAATTGCATGCTCTAAACCGTTTTTCACCAAAGTGGTCAATGTCAAAGGTGACCACAAATTGATTTTCCTATCCTCATCCATAGGTCATGATGCATTGTCCATATCTGATGGTCCTTATTTACTTTAGAAATTTGAGGCTTCGTCCTTCGAGTAATCTTATTTGTTCTTGGCTTCTTTTTGCGAGAGTGTCTAGCGTCAGAGTTGATTGTTGCTATGAAACCTAATCGAATGAATATCATTGATCTTGAAGTGCTCCTTAGATTCGATGACTTAATTTTACTTCAGAACTTCCGCTTTGGTTAAAATCACTTCATGAAAATTTCCTTCATTTGATATTATCTGAAGTGGTCAATGTTGGGTTGACCATGCGTACGTCATTTCCACGATCGACGGTCTATGTCTCTTAGTAGTCAATATGACGGTCTATATTTAATCCATATCTCATGATTGAGATCATTCCCATATCTTCAACAGATGTCCATGATTCTCCTCTTCTTTACACAAGTTTCCTCTATGATCTGACGGTTGAAATTTGTCCCAAAAACTACATTAGTGGACAGGATTCCTCCTCGATTCTTTTGGAGTTTTATTGTGGGGATTTCAATCCTGATAGCATTTGTGTAGTACATTCTCCATTATGAGCTTCGGTTTAATGTTATTCTTCTCCCTATTTGACATCAATGACAATATCATACCACTGTGTCCAACATTCTCCCCCTTTGGAATTGATGGCAACCTTTTTCTTTTTGAAATTTATGCTCTTATCAATTTCCCCCCCCCTTTGAAAAAAATGGAAGAGGGGAACTTTCTTCGCTCCCCTTGTGGAAATTCTCCCTCTGACCATGTGCCCCTTATGATATGATTTTGTGGTTTTTAATGAGGTTTTTGAGTTACTCCTAATTTCTTTCGAAGATTTTCAAAAGTACTCATGGGAAAAGGTTTTGTGAATATATCTGTAATTTGTTTTTTGGTGTCCACATACACTATTTTACCCACTTTTTGGGTAACCCGATCTCTTATAAAATGTTATTTAATTGAGATGTGTTTGGTTTTAGAATGAATTACTGTATTTTTAGAGATTCTTATGCCACTAATATTATCAAAATTAATAGTAATGGTATTATCATATCTTATTTGTAAATATTCTAATGTTTTCTTCATCCAAAGAACTTGGGTGAAACAATATGCATCAACAATGTATTCTTCCTCTATTCTAGAAAGTGATGTGGATGTTTGTTTCTTTCTTAACCATGCTACCATACATTTTCCTAAGAAAAAATCTCCTCCACTGGTGCTTTTCCTATCATCTATACTACCACCCCAATATGCATTAGTGTATGCAATTAGATTGAGGTCTTTATCTCTTAGATACCATAATCCAAGTTGTAAGGTGCCTTTAAGATAACTGGATATTATCTTTATTTATTTTAAGTGATTTTATTTAGGTGCATATTCAATCTACCGATGAGTCCTACATCCTATAGGATGTTAGGTCTTGTTCTTGTTGAATAGAGAAACCTTCCCACCATTGATATATACATTGTTTGGTCCACTTTTGGTGAGTCATCTTCTAGGATTAGTTTACATCCAGTGACATGGGAGTACTCATAGGTTTACTATCTTCCATTTGGAATTTATTTATAATTTCCTTGATATATTTGGTTTTGGAAACAAATATTCCATTTTCTATTTGATTTACTTGTAAACCTAAGAAAAAGGACAACTCTCCCAACATAGACATTTCAAATTCTTCTTGCATTTGGGTTGCAAAATGTTTTCTTAGTCTAGTAAGATTACTTCCAAATATGATGTCATCTACATATACCACCGCAACAATCATGTTTTGATCCTCAATTTTGATGTATAAGTTGATTTCATTAGTCCCTATCTTATATCCTTGTTTTTGCAGGTACTCATGAATCCTAGAGAACCATGCTCTAGGGGCTTGTTTAAGACCATATAGGGCCTTTTTTAGCTTGCACACATAATCTTGATTTTCTGTTAACATGAATCCTTCTGGTTTCTCAACATAGACTTCTTCTTCTAGTGTTCCATTAAGGAATGATGACTTTACATCCATCTGATATATTTTGAAATTTATGAAGCATGCAAATGCTAGGAACATTATGATGGCCTCGACTGTTTATAGTGGAGTGAAAATATCTTCAAAATCAATACCTTCCACTTGGGAATATCCTTTGCAAACTAATATGGCTTTGTTATTTATAATCTCCCCATTTTCATTTAGATTGTTCTTGAAGATCCACTTGATTCCTACCACATTCTTGTCCTTGGGTCTTGGCACTAGTTCCCAAGTCTAGATCTTCTCTATTTGGTATAGTTATTGATTCATTGATTCTATCCAATCTTTAATTTTGTTAGATTCTTTGAATGAATTAGGTTGTATGAGGGATAACATTTCTTGTTCTGAGTCAAATGCTATTTTCCTTCTTGTTTCCACAAATGCAGTTTTATCTCCAATAATCTGGCTTTCAGGATGATGCTTTGGAACTCTTTTTTATGGAGGTTTTGGAAAGGTTGTTTCTTCATTGTATTGTTCATCAATATATGGTTCAATTTCCTATGTTTAATTATCACTATCTTCTTTCTGAGATTCTAGATCATGATCTTCTTGTTGAGAGTTTACATAATCATCTTCTTGTTGAGGTTTTTTATCATTGTCTTAGGATATACTCCTTAGATCATATATTTTTACATTGGAACTTTCCACTATATTTAGTAGTCTAAGATTATAAAATATGTATTCTTTCTTATTGTATGAATACCCTAAAAATATTCCTTCATTAGATATTGGATCAAACTTTCCTAAGTTATCTTCATCATTCTTAATGTAGCATTTAATTCCAATAGTTCAAAAGTGTTTTACAGATGCTATCCTCCCAAACCATAGTTCATAAGGTGTTTTGTCATGGTTGGCTCTCAACTAAGCTCCATTTACTGTGTGGATTGTTGTGTAGATTTCATCTCTCCAGAATTCGTCTGGAATCTTGGCTTCATTTAGCATGGTTCTTGCAACTTCTTGAATTGTTTTTTTTTTCTTTTCTACCACTCCATTCCGTTGAGGAGTCTTGGGAGCTGAAAACTGTCTTTTGATACCATTATTTTCACAGAATTGAATAAAATATTTAGATTTGAATTCTCCTCCATTATTTGATCTTAGGAATTTAATTTTGAGATGTGTGTCATTTTCTACAAGGGCTTTGTATGTTTTAAATTTCTCAAAGGCTTGTTATTTTTATTTTAGAAAGTATACCTAGGTCAATCTTGTGTAATAATCAACAATCAACATAAAATATTTTTAACCATAAGTACTTTTAGTTCTGGTAGGTCCACATAGATCTGTGTGAATAAGTTCTAATGGTTTTGTTGTGGAATGCTATTTTGTTTTGAACCTAAATCTTGTTTTCTTTCCTATTTGACAATGTTTACAAATATAATCTGTAGGATTAATCACTTTTGGCAGGTCCCTAACTACCTCTTTCTCGTTGTCTTTGATAAAGTTCTAAAATATTAAATGTCCCAACCTTCTATTCCATATCCATATTTCATCTACTTGTCTTAAACAAAATTTTTCTTCTTCATCTATATTAAGGATGCACACATTGCTAGATGTTCTTGGTGCAATTGCCATTAGCTTTCCAATGTTCTTTTTTATGATCTTACATTTCTAAGAATAAAAAGTAAGTATGTGACCTTGATAACATGTCTGAATCACACTTAGGAGATTAAGTTTGATATTTTCTAGCAGAAGTACATCTTCTTCTTTGGTTTTATTATTTCCTAAGATGGCAGTGCCTTTTCCTAGTATTTTGGCTGACATATTATCTCCAAAAGTCACTGTTTTTTTTCCTTTCTTGTTTAACTTGAGAAACTTGATTTGATATATAGTCATGTGTTTGGAACATTCACTGTCTATATACCACTGAAATCCTTGATTTATTGCATATAAGGCTACATTGCACTCTATTTTCTTTTTCTTCCATACTTTTTTATTATTGGGAATATTTATCTTTTTATCATATTTTGGCAATATCCATTCACTAGATTTATGACCATAGTTGTTTCATTTGTAACATTAAAAAATGTAGTATTCTAAGGGAGAGGAGTTATAGTTTTTTTTTATTTGCATTATCCTTATTATTTCCATATCTTTGAACATTTCTTGGATTGTACTCTGTATAAGATTTACAGTGTATTGCTTTATGTCCAAATGTTTTGTGGGAATAGCAACAACAAAAGAAAATATATTGATTTATGTTGGAGGGATTCATTTTGATGATTATATTCGTTTCGTTATCCTTTTAATTAGTAGAAGGTGCATATTTATGTTTATTTGGGATAGTTTCAAATGGTGTTGTTTTTGTTTTGTTTTGTTTTCTATTTATGGGTTTCTTAAGAACATATGAGTAGTTGATTTTGTCATTTTTTTGTTCTATAGAGGGATCATATACTAGTCTTGTCTTATCATTTGATGATCTCTAACTGCTAAGAATGTTATTCAATATTTTTTAGTTTCTTTCAAATTTATACTTAATATCTTCTTTTTCTAGTTTCCCTTTTAGTTGAGCTATTTCATCATCCAATATTTTACACATTTGTCATTTTTCACCATTTCTTTTTCTTTCTTGAAGTTGATTTTTTAACTTGATAATCAATTTTTCTGACTCACTAATGGTTTTGGAAACTTTCTTCCCTCTTGATTTAGTAGCTTCTTCAATCTGTAAAAGCTCTTCCCTTAGTAACCTATTTTGTTTTTTATTTTTTCTTAGTTCTTCAATTACAAAAAGGAATTCTTCTTTGAAGTTCACTTATTCTTCATCTTCCAAATGGTTGTCATATTGATTTTTTATTCCCATAAATATAAGTGTGGTCTCTCTTCTTCATTATTCTTCCAATGAGCTATTGTCTTATTGGTTAAAGAACATTTTATTTTTCTTGTAGAACCTCCTTTTATCATTAGTTTTGCTTTTCTTCTAATTTTGGAAGGGTCTTTCATCATCATTTTCCTCCTTCTTAGGATATGGACACTTATTGGAAAGGTGTCCAATTTTGCAACAATTGAAACATATTAAAGGAAACTTTCCTTTGTATTTCCTAATCCATTTCTTGAGTTTCTTTATGAAGTTGGTAGTTCCTTCATCAAATATATCTGATAACTCATCATCTGTCTTTTTCTCCTCCCTTATCCTTGTTTTAGATGCTTTAAAGGATATTTCTCTTTTTGATGGTTTTTCGTTCCCTATTCTCATCTAATATGCTATAAAACTTCCATGAAGCTAATCTACTGTTAGTTTTTCAAGTTATGGCCTAACTTCAATTGTGGAAATATCGGAATTATATCTCATACGTAATGACCATAATATATTTTGTACAATAGGTTTATCGGTAAGTTCTTATCCTGCTTCTTTAATTGAATTAACTACCTCATCTACCCTATGAAAGTATTCAACAATGTTCTCTCATCTTCAAATTTTCAAACTGACTTCTATAGGTTTGTAATTTGGCTTCTTTGACTTTTCCATATCCTTCATATAAAACCTCCAATTTGTCCCAAATTCCCTTAGTTGACTTACAATGCATAACTTTTACACATAAAATTTGTCAATCCTTCTAAAATGGCATTGACTAATCTTGAGTTTTCATTGCAGATTTTCTTTCCTGCAACATATGTGGATGGAGTAGTTGGTGCATTGTAACCATCTACAACATATTGGTAGATATCAAAACCAAGATCCAACATGAATCTTTTCATTCTCATTTTCCAGAGAGCATCACCACCTCCATTAAACAATGGTGCTTTGTTGGAAGACATTTCCTTTTGTTGATCCATTCCTTTAGGATATACCTTTTAGTTATTAGACAGTGCTGAAGGTGCCCACTTTGATACCAATTGATGGAAATATTGAGAGGGGGGTGAATCAATATTACCATTTTTAATCAATTAGCAATTACTTTGTTATTTTATGGAACACCACAATAGATCAACAAAGTACTTGTACTGAAATCAATTATAAAAATATAATTAACAATAATTACAAGGTTTTATAAAGAATACTTAAGGACACAAATCCTTTTTAGAGAACCAAATATAGGAGACAAAAATCCCCTTCTTTAGGGAAACAACCCTAGGAAGCACCAACTCCCGTGTTCTTAGGTAACCAACCCTAAGAATCACCAATTCCCTTTTTTTTAGGGAAACAACCCTAGGAATCCCCAACTCCATTATATAGTAAAGGATATAAATCCTTCCTTGCTCCTCCCTTACACCCTAAGAACATTAGTATCATCAGTTCCTTTTCTTGGACTCTTCTTCTATTTTGATTTTTTGATTAGGACTTCAAAGAACCCTTCTTCTCAGCATTCTTTATCGTTTATATAGCTTTCCAATTGCTGTGAATTTGAATCATTGTGTCTTTGGACAATGAATCATTGTATCTTTTCATTAAGATTAATTAATTAATTTATCATGTAAGTTTCTCAGTTTAATTAATCTTGATTCGCCCTCACAAGTTGATCACAGGTATGGATAAACTCCTTATCTCATTCCCATGCTTATGTTGCATCCCCAATTATCCAACAGATCAACATCAAGATGTTACTCTGCTATCTAGTACATTAATGGTGTTCTTCTTGGGTCTCCTATAGGAAACAAAGTTTATGCCCATGAGATTTTATCTTTTCTTTATGTGACTGCGGAATGAAACAATGTTATACAATACTTCATCCTTCAGGATGATTCATCCTTTACAAGCATCCAATATTTTGATGTTTGAACTTCTCGAAGTGGTTACCTCTCACAATCGTTGATATGATGTTTTGCATGATTCCCGGAACCAAATTAATGGTCTAGCTTCAATCCTTACAATATCCTTCCACTTTCTTGATCCAACAACTATGACTTAATAAAACATTCATATGGATGGCCATAATTATTTAGGAGTTAAACTTGCATGAATGATAAATATTCTTTGAACCTATGAACCATAAACCGCATGCCCACGTGTCATACACACATCATTTCATATCTTGGAACGATGGTTTCCAAAACCTCTTTGGTTGAGTTATGAAATATCTTATACTCATTTATCTGTATCTCAGATCGACGATTGTGAATGTCTATTGTCCTTGTCCTTCACTCGTGCTTGATCAATGATCGAGAATGACTTTGACCTTCGACGCTTCGGGTAGTTTTTGGTGGTAGAAGTTGGTTTTCCTCGAAGGACATACTCCTAGAGTGACATAGCTTGCTGATGTCATTGTTGATGTGACATTGACCGAGTGGCTGCTACGTGTCACTTAGATTTGTGAATTACATATACCTAAAATACCAATTGAACCTTGACACTTGTTGTTATCCACATTTTTGGTTATCAAGATGATGACATGATAATGACATGGTGATAGAAGATCTAACTCTTCTTTAAGATCGTTTTCATGAAGAAAGTTACACTTATCAGCTTCTCAAAATTACACTTTTGAAGATAGTACGCAG
>ML781211.1:1235706-1277188 GCA_009831015.1 Picea engelmannii | reverse complement strand
CAGGTTATCACAAGTAGTGGATATTCTTCATGCATGATGAGCAAATGTGTGTGTGTCAAAGCTAGAAGCCGTTGAAAGGAGATCTACGACATCAAGGCTCAGGTTGTATTTCTTTTCTTTCAGTTAATATAATACATGAATATTTCCCTTTCCCATAATGATGATATCATCTTATTACATGATTCCTTGATCACATGTATAGTCTAGAGTTTTGAATATATTAATCTCTTTGTTGTGATTGGTTTGTGTTGTTGTGATTGGACGACGCAAGAGCATCGTAGAAGAGCGGGGATCAACAGAGATAAGGAGAGCTTTCATAAAGTAAGTACATCATCCTTCTTCTCTTGTCCATTCAATACTTTAGAACTAGGGAAAGAGTAGTATTCTGTCACAGTTTGTTCCAGATCCAGGTGGATCTGAGGAGATTGGTCTGTGTCCGCACTCACGAATTTATCCTTGAACACTTGTCACCATATGAATGCACCATGTGTCCTTGCTTCATGACTTCGGAGCTCCAGACTTCAGGTGAACTTACGTGTTCTAAACCCTTTTTCGCTGAAGTGGTTAGCATTGAATTTGACCACAATTGGACTCACCTATCCTGATCCATCAGTCATCATGCGTTGTCTAGATTTTATGATCCTTATTTACTTCAGAAATTTGGGGCTTTGATCTTTGGGTAATATTACATGTTCTTGGCTTCTTTTAATCGGATTGGTCAGCACTGTTGACGATTAAATATCACAACGATGTTTTGCGTGCAAAGTGTTGCTGAAGCCTATTATTATAATACTAAAAAATACTAGTAGGTGGGAACCACTTGTAGATTGGAGATCAGGTCTGGTTCTTATTTGATGTTATGCTATTGTTCGACAATGCTTACATGGTTGGTGACATCTTATTTTTATTGGATGATAGATCAGGCGTATCATACATGTTTCTTTTGATGCTCCAGGCTCAAGGTTTTATGTTACAGTGACCTAGTCTATTCATGGTCACCATTGTTGTCTATTCTTGGATCTATTACTTATGACACTGGCAGCAGATATATGTTAGTAGCAACAAATAAAAGAAAATTAAGAGGAGAATAATCAAGGTAAACAAAAATGCAAAAGGAAGAAACTAAAACATGCTATATACTATGCTACATGCATCAATTTTTAATGAGTCATTGCTATCCTAGCTATTAAGTTAGTAGCTATGTGATTTTTTTGAGTTATATAATTAATATGCATAGTGATCATGTTATGGCATGAGTTGATGTGGATCATTCTATTGGGATGATTTGATAAATGGTTTATTGGATTATATAATTCATATGTTATATGGTCAAGTCGAAATGGGAGGTATGATGTGGATGGAACATTTGACAAGTAATAGATACAGATTCCAATGCAGGGTAAATTAATGGTGTTAATGAAAATCTTGTTGGCATGTACTAATGCTTAAATGAACTATGGGTGGAGGCGACGTGCATTTACTTCACGTCACCCCTACTCCCTCCGTTGGCCTCCACCCTAGTTGGGCTATTGTTCGACCTTGTCGCTGTGGTCATGCTCTGATTTCTTAGCAGAGAGGAACCACTCGGCCAACTTGCGTTTTAAGGTGTTTGATTACATGTATGTATTTTTTTGGCCATTCATTTGTCTTCTCTGGTTATGAAATTATTAATAGCTCAAGTGTATTGGTTTGTGCTTTCCTTAAGTATTGCAACTGTGTAAAATTTTTGATTTGGATTGAAGCGTTGATGATTCTCTCTAAAAAAATGTTGAAGTCATAGTATTATTGGTCATCCTGGGTGTTAGCTACCATAAGGACTCTCTGTTATCCTTGTTGTTTTAGTTGGATGGTTTTGTTGGTTTTGGGTGGTCGACTTTCCTTACATCGCTATATCCACTCTTTGGATTTTATGGGTTTTTATGGTTGGAATCACTCTGTGTCACTGCGTCTTGTTCACTTGGGAATTGGTTTGTTTCCACCACTAAAGGCTACACAGTGGATTATTTTGTTCTTTCTCGGCCCTGCCTTCACTTCATCATTGTGGAGTCTTGTCCTCTATTATAGCCCTCCTATCACAGGATTTATTACCTGTCCATGACTAAGTTGTGGTTCCCTTTGTGTATGCATCGTTAGTCTCAGAGGTTTTCACCATTGGAAAGATTTGGTTCTATATTTCTCTGTGTTGGTCACAAAACAAACCCTTAACTCTACAGGTCTGAGGGTTGATATAGAAGACTAGCAGGGCCTATCGGGTTTATTGCTTGGTTATTGTTGGATGGTTGTGTATTGTCGACAAGAATTGGGTATAGATTCTCCCAATTGGTTATGTGACAATCGTGTTTGGTTTTGGTACCTAGTCACTGCCTGTTTACTACAATGGACAAACCCTTCATTGTTAATTGGGCAGTCCAAACAAACAGTTGATTTCCTTGTGTTTGATAATCCATTATTGTTTTAATTTGAGAAGGTCACAACCTCACTTTGTGTCGATGCGTGGGTATGTGTGGTTGCCACATCATGTTGGGTCGGTTATTGATTGTTACAACAGTCCTAGTATAGGCTCATCGCGATGGGTTGAATTAATACTATGATTGTGTGTTCAAAATTGTAAATGGGAATGTCGCATCGTGTTGGTTTGGGTGGCTACTTACTGTGTATGATATGGATAATTCTAGGTTTCACACTCAGAGATACTCAAAGATTTTTAAGCACGACTTGATGAAATTCAATTATTTGTTTTATGAAGCCAGGCATGTTGTTGGTACCTCATTGTGTTAGATGGATAGCCCAACATTTTTATTAGTTAGAGTCACATCGAATTGGGATTGTACAGTGATAGAATTACACTTGAATTATTGAATTATTTTATGCATAACATGAGTTGAAATAATGGATATTGTCTTCTTGTTTTAATGATGATTCAAGGTTTTACAATTAAATATGGATTATTGGGTTGACTTTCATGATGTATGTTTAAAGAATATAATGCATTTTAAATGGCAGGCCCGATTGCAGTGACAGTATAACTTCATTGAAATTTTGAAATACGACTTTGGGTGTATTTGATGATTGAATAAATGTGTGGGCAGTGGTTGATTCTGATGGTTAACAGAGTGGAAATGGTTATTATTGCACATTTGAGAATTGTTATAAATAAGAGGAATATAAATACCCTTACAATTTTTTGTGGAATGCATACCGTCTTACTGATGGCACTAGGTTAGACATTTGACTATGAATAGTGAACTAGTTAGTACACAGTAAATATTATTGTGTCACAATTATCATTTGGTTGATGTATCCCCTTTTGACAGAATGATTATATGGATTACTTGATTAATTTTGTGAACAATATCCGCTCTCATTCCCCACCATTATTTTGTTTTTTGATAATTACAACCCCATCACCCTCCCACATTCATTTTTCACTCCATGTTATAAAAATTGATTACAGTCAAGAAAAATTCTATGTTGAAGCAGTTTGGCAGTTACAGTGTCTTGGTTGAATTACAGTGATGTTTTTTTGATTTGTAGATGATTTTTGTTATCCTTGAGCAGTAACCATTTTTTTCCCTCATCATATCATGTTTCGCTAAATAGAAACCCCTCACATATCCCAAGAGCCTTTATTCACCCCCATGCTCATTGATTAATGGTTAGACAATTTGTATGGATTGGAGGATTGGATTGCATGGGTTTGATACATCACTGAGCCAAAATCTCTTTCATATTTTAAGAGTTTTCATGTATGGTTATTCAAAAGACTATTTTATAATAAACCATGCATATAGGGATGATCTATTAAAATAAAAGGTTGAAAATGGAGGCCTACTACATCTCTATCAAAGAGAAGGATGCTACTGCCCCTTTCGAATCTTCAAATAATGCTAGTAAATATGTGTCCTCCCACTTGCATTGGAAGGACGATTTCTCTCATATGATCAGGAAGATGAGTTTTAAAGATTCTACACAGCCTAAGACAATTTCAGAAGGACTAAGGGATTATACCATCAACAAGGGGAAAAATGCCTCGCAAACCGGGAAATATGGCCTTTGAGTGTTATTTTATCTATTGTTGTTGACAGTTGACTTCAAGGATCTTTGGGCAGCATGTTTTATTTTTGGATATATGAGTAATAATTTTGAGAATAATTTCAAATATAATAAGCTAAATTGTCAAATGTGAATATGTGGATGGGAGTCACAAGGAGGTATGTTTTTCTTAACTAAGTATTTATGTTATGAGCTAAAGGGAGTCACAAGGGGTCCCACCTACTAGTTATTATTTATTTATAACCCTCGTTATGACTATTACTTTTCCCCCTTACTAAAGTTGGTTGAGTCTTTTAATTAACTTAACTAATGAGTTGGTTCAACTACTTCAACCAATTCTAAATTGTTTAAAATAAAAAGGAAAGGGAGGAACATAGGAGGATAGAAGCAGAAGCATACTAAGGTTTTCTCTTTGAGTTTATGTTGAGATCGTTCAGTTTTCATTCATTCATATATTCATCACAAGCCTAATTCTCTTTTATGATAGCAAGGTCTTATTGTAGATAGAAATATTCATGGTTGAATCACATCATTCAGACACTTGCTTTTTAGAGGTGTTGATCTATCTTTGATAGTCTGTGTAGACTTGTTTATTTGTGAATTAGTTTTCATGACTGACAAATGGTATTGTGCAGAGTCGAGTGGGAAGAAATATGTGGCAAGTTGATCCAGATTTTAGAGTTCAGTTTTGGTTTTCTGTCAGAGGTCCTTTTGTATCTTCCATCGTGGATGTCTAAGTTTAACTTTGGTCCAAGATTTCTATATGAGATTTTGTAAATAAAATGACTCTTTCGTTAATTGGAATGAATTAAATGATTTCTTTATGTCTCATCTATCTTGATTGTCATATTGGTGTATTTACTTATGTATTTACATTCATTTCAACAACTGTTATATTCAGAAAATTACATAAAAAGTAAATTTCCAGCAAGCCTTTTTATTGATAAAAGACTAGCCTAAGCATTGGTAATTAATACTTGTGAGTTAGGATTTTATTTTTTTTGGCTATAAACATAGGGTGATATTCCCGTCTATTTTTCTTTAGCCAAGAAGAATCTGAAAATGCTTGAGTAAGATCATTTCATATCTTTTCCTCAACATTTATTTGGCGACCATACTGGGGAAATCTTCAATATTTCTCTGGTTAATTTTTATACTCGATTTTCATCGATACATCTTTCATTTTCTGATATTGATTCTTTGACTGCTTTTTTAATGATTGTTCCTGTTGCAAGGTAGGCCAACATTAAGCCCTGTCTTCAATATCAAACCAACATTCCTTTGAATCTTTTTAATACCATCTTATACACTGCCAATACCCGTGTTGGGCTTAACCTTTCTTGGGCAACAATTGAACAAGATATTAATGCTCAAGAACAATTGGAAGCTAGACATAGACAACCTAGAAATTAGAAGTAACCTTTTTGTTTCTTCAAATTTTTGGCCTTTATTTCATGTCCTTAGACTCTCATGCTTCTAGAAGAAGAAGAGGCATGTGACCTAAAATCAATCCTATTGCTGAAATAGGAAGAAGAAACGATGTGTTATATGCCCAACAAAGTTCTCTAAGGAGAACTTTATCTGTTTCATCCAGTTTGTCTTTCTTTCCCTTATATATCATCCACAAGATGACATCTACTGGTGGCTTTGGTGGCACTATAAGTGCTCCATCTTCTCAATATTCGTCATCTTCAATGATTGGTAGCTTATATAGCCACCATATCCCTATACAATCTACCACAAAACCCACCAAATTCATTAAAAGGTATGGGATTTTTCAGTTCGAAGAAGATGCCACAACCACACCATGACATGTGTCTTCTCCTCTTAAACTAGCACCTTATACTCGTCCACTTCCAAAATTTAAAGAGCACCTGACTAGGTTTTCAGGAAATAACACTGTCAATACAAATGAACACCTAGTGGCATTTTCTAATGCTTGTCATAACGTAGGGGCCAACGAAAATGACACTTGCATGTGCTTGTTCGTCAATTCGTTGGAAGGAAAGGTTGCGGTTGATTTCTTTGACCTTCCTCCTAATATCCTATCTACATGGGAGGAGTTAATATATTGGTTCCAATCCACTTATGGGCAATCCAAAAGCCCCTCTGAGAAGTTAATGGAATATAATAACTTCACCTATTAGGATGGTGAGACCGTCAATTATTTCAACCTGCATTTCACCAAGTTATACAACCAAATCCCTGAACTTATCCACCCTCAGAACCAAGCCACTTTCATGCATTACTACAATGCATTTCCTTATTACTACCATCATAGGATTGAGGAGAAAGCCATTGATAATCTTGGTTCCACTTTGCATGCTTTCTCAGAGTATGAAGAATAGCTTTAAAGAACTGGTCTTCCCTAGGGAAAATCAATTAGACAGACAGACATGTCCACTCTCTTACATATAGTACAAGATATGAACAACCGTATGATAGCGTTTGAGCGGAAGGGTACTATCTCTCTTCTCACCCATGGAGCTTCATCCTCTTCTGCACCCCCCTTTAGGAATCCGGTTAAAAATAATTTTCAGCCTAAAGCTATCCTGTCTTGGAGTCGGTGTAAATTTTGCAAGGAACACCATGAGGAAACCACATGTGAGGTAAAGAAGAGTACCAGAGATAAGATATTTGGTAAAAGACCAGAAGCTACTATCATTGTCATATATTTTTCAGAGCTAGAGGATGTCATGGTCATCAATACTAGAAACAAAGCTTATGCTCCTAAGGGAAAATTTGATTCTCCTAATACTTCTTCTACCCCGATCTCATCCTCGCTCATTGCATGATGAGGCAACAAGAGTCTATTGATTTTCTATGACTGTAATCGAAATAGTTTTATCTAAATTTCCTACAGTTTTCTCTAATATGTCTCTTTTATTCTAATCTTTAGATGATTTTTTACTGGTGACATCTTTTGTTTTATTTGCATCATTTTCTGCTGATTTTCTGCTCATAGGATCATTCTTTTTATTATTATCAGTTACACTTCGGAGCATTTTTTGTAGGATAAGAGGGAATTTAAGTAATTCAAAAACTGATATATTTTCCCTTAGTTTTTTAAGATCTTCAACCAAATCATATTCTAAATCTTGGGCAACATGTTTTTTTTTTTGTTTCAATTTGTTTTGGTCATTTGGATACCATATTCCTACTTGTTTCAGGTGGAATTCTATTTTGTACCTTACTTCGAGTGTTATATGGATGAATTGTTTCAAAATTCGCTTGGAAGATTTTTTCTGACAGATGTCCAAAGAAAGGAGGAGATGAGTCCTCCTCATCAGGCATTTCTTCTTCACCCATGTCGTCTTGATTTTTAGGAGGTATGGAAACAACGTTATCATGTGCCTCAAGTATTTCTTGTAAAGCATACTGCAATCCTTCAAAATTCAGACCCTCTATGGTCGTTTTGGTTTGTTTGGAGGAAAAGGTTTCCTGAAAGGTGGTCTAAAAATTCCTTTGCTTGTAGATTGTTATTCAGTGGATCTTTTCTAGTCTATGCCCTCATTAGATAATTTCTAAAAATCTTTTTGTAAAGTTTCCAAGTCTAAAGTCTCTTGTTGAATTTTACTTTGAGGAGGTCTAGTGAAAATTTCTATCTTCTTTTTAGAAGAGGAGGATGTTTCAGCCTCAACATTTAAATTATCTTTTAAACTAAGAATGTCCTTCTCGATAAGGACCTCCTCCTCAAAGGCTTCTAGTAATATGTTATTTTCAGACCATTTAACCCATATAAATATATTTTTACGTAGGTCTTTAGTATAGTATGCAACAATCATGTTTTCCACAGGAATTGATTCTACCAAAATTTTATTTTTTAGCGTGAGAAATATCTTCTTGAAATCCTTAAATTTTTTATTTAGGGTTCATTTTCATACTAGAAATATCCATTACCAAAACTTCTGGAGATTTATCATCTCCAACATTTTCTAGAAAAAAGGTTTCAAACTTATCCCAAGAAATGATGGCTTGGGGTTGTTGCACAAAATACCAGGTCGAGGCATTTCCCTCAAAAGTGTAAGGGAATAACCTACACATGAAATCATCATGTTCGATGTTTTGGAGCCTAACAGATAACATGAATTTCTTGATATGATCCTTAATTGATTGCTTCGAATCTGGGTCAAATTTGGCTAGCCACTTTTCTGGATGTTTGGGTAACAGGTGTTGAGGTCCAGGTATTGCCACAACATCTTGATCGAGACAAGGTCTGGCAGGATTATTTTGGTTAGCCATGGGAGTTGGTTGGGGTGAAGGTTTAGATTGTCTAGATGAATAACTTCCTTCATCTGAGGAATCTTCTCTTGAAGAGGGTGGAGAAGAACCAGGTGGGGATAGTGGGAGACCATATCACTCAACACCTAGGATCAATGATTCAAAAGGATCAGTAATAATACCACCTAAGGTGTTATCAGGTAAACCAATGTTAAGATATTGTTCTTTCATATTGGAAAAATCAAGGGGTTGATTTAGTTTTCCACCAGACTGTTTGATTCCATATCAAGCACCTTGAGCTCTCAAAATTGACTAGCAGACAATTTCTTCTACATCAATCCCTTGAGGAACTGGTGTCACTGGATCGGTGGGAATGTCAGGTGTAGTTTATAATGTAGTGGTTGGATCAAGTATAACATTAGGGTCTGAGAGAATACACATCACGACAAGAGAACGATTGCTTGGGGGATTCCTATGGCCTCCTTGTGCCATCAATGATTTTCAAGCCCTCTTACTAGCATCATTTTTTGACGGGCATTTATGACACACCATCAACGAAAAGGGAAGATCTGGTCATGGGTTGTCTATTTAACTTAAGTTGTTTAGAAAAATCTACCCTCGCGGGTTTTATGGCTCTGTTAGCCAACTAGGATTCTACAATAATCAAAAGAGGTAGAACTAACTAAATGTATAATCATATCCATTAACACACTCATATGATTACTTAGCTAATAGTAGTATTATATACAATAGACATATATAGTTACAAGGTTTAAACAAAGCCTCGTGAAAATGATAGTTTGAACTAATGGATAAGATACAAAATACAGGGAGTTTCTTTCACTATGAATAACTAAATAACAAATAATGAATGAATAAAATTGGAAAAGATATAACAATAATGAACAAACCATTAAATTTTTAATGATTTAACCATTACTCATTCACAAGTTAAATAAATCCAATAAAAGGAAACTAACTAACCTTGACGTTGATCAAAAGTAATGAAAATGTACTAAGATATATTCGTCTTTTTGCGTTGTGTAAGCTCCACTTAACCTGTTGTCAAGTATAAATCTATGAAAAAAAGAAAGAACGATATTTCTTGAAGCAACTCAAGGAACTATTTTATATTTCGAAAAATATCTATGATAACATAAATACAAATAGATTGTCACTCATGTGACTTTAAATTGTCCAAAAGATGAAGAAGAACTCAACTCCAATCATGATCAAATGGTATTATCAACAACCCAACATTCGATGTAAACTCAAAATGTATAGATAGATGATTAGTCATAGATATTAAAAGAACCAATGTATAATGAAACATATAAAAGTAAACACAACATGAAAAGATAAATGTAGAACACTCTAAAGCTAATTCAATAAAAATAAGTTTTACATGTCCAGAAATTATATGAGAAACAATAATCACATTGCATAATCTACACAAGGAATAAAGCCAAAAAGTAAATTGTATCCCATGTATGTTCAAAATGATAGGTCCATCATCAGGTCCAAAACAAATTTCCCTTATTCATGTTCAAGAACTAGTATTTAAACCGAGTTCAGAGTTTCTTTCTCATATCATACAAGATAGACACAGATCTATTTTAATAAAGTATTTACTAAACATTAACCATAAAGATAGGTCTATTGAGACAACTATTCAAAATAGTTACATCATTTAAATATTGTTTCTCAAAAATGAAATCCCAAGTTTGTTTTAGTCCCAAGTATTAATTCATTCTTTTAACCTTTTCTCATTAATCTAATGTACACCTGAGAAAATAGAAAAACAAAATCTAAATTAGAAAACAATTAGATAAACAAATTAAAAGACAAGCTACATAATCTATGATTCTGTAGCTAGTCTAAATAGAACCAAATAAAACAAAATAGAGTTATCATTTTAAAAATCCAATCGTTAATTACAACAAGAGTGTTTACGAATTAGAACTTTGAAAATGAAACATCACAGAATTTTGAATTTAAAACAACGTTGAAACTATTAGAATTTTTTATGATAACATCTCGTCATCTCCTAAAACATTTGTTGTCCCTGTGCAAATTTGATCGGATTCTAGCTCTGAGATCCTCATTTTCCTTTTCCAAAACTAAGTTTCGAGTCATTAATTTATTTAGTTGAGCCCGTAGATAAGGAATGTCTTGGTAATATCTCTGGATCTAGTCAAAACAACATTCAAAGAAAACACGTTCTATATTTGGCAGTGGACGTGACGTTTGATCTGAGTTAAGAGGTTTACCCTGCTCCATAATATTTTTGATATCATATATGATACCTGAGAATCCCTCTTGCTCCTTTAAAAATGGAGGAAAGTTAGACACAAAATAGTATCGGAGTGAATTTATTATAGCGGGATCATAACTGGTATCGTCAATAGATATTAGGTCTTCAATATCAATGGTGGGGATAGGATTTTCCTGGTTCTAATGTTGATTCCTGCACGTCCTAGAAAGGAGTCGGTCATTCCTTTTGTTCTTGAAATCTATATCCTGAACTCTCTGCGTTTTCTGTTTATCCTGATTCTTGATTTTAATTTTGTTTTCATCAACCAAATATTTCCCAAGATTGGGGGCGACACATACCTTACCCTTCAATTTATCCAACACTTCCTATAAAGAATTCTTAGGGACTAATTTGTGCCTATGGTTTGTTTCTCTGATTGATTGATGAGAATCAAAAGGGGTTTCGATAGGTAACGCAGGGTCTTTTGTAACTTGTAATTCGATATGAAGATCATGCAAAGAGTTAGTCGATGGGAAAGTTTTGGTAGACTCGTCAAAACATAGGGGTAAAGCGCTTACCGGTTTAGGTGTGAGTGAAACAAAACCATTCCTAGCCAGGAAGTTTTTCCAGTTATCTCCTTCCTTTGACAAATGGGAAACGACCAAAACTCAGATCAAGCCATGGTGAAAGAGACTGGATTGTGAATTAGGGTTTTGTTTCTGATAAAATCTAGCCATCTTCTATAGGATTTTAAGAAGATAAAAAGGCATGTTTAACGTAAACCCTAAGAATACCATTAATAGGTGTATATGAAATAAAAATACCAATCCATATCGTCCCTCACAGGTGAATAATTGTTTGATAATAAATAAAAAATCATGCCATCGAGGCTTGAACAGATTTATGGGTGTACCCTTAACGTCCTAGCATGACTTCTTGGAAATCATTAACATATGCCAAGGAATACCTTCGATTTTTAGATTCTTGAACCAATGGTTTCCTTCTTGTGACACGCCCGTGGATTTTGTTATTGATTCCTCACTGAATTGCAACTATAAGTAGCCTATTTTGTCTCTAGCACCATCAAAGGTCTTGGATAAATCTTGGGCGATTTCAAGGTTAAAACTCTTGAACGACTATATAAACTTAACCCATCCAAAGACTATGAGATAATCCACAACATAATCATGGGAGAGAAAATCCTATGAGCCATTCGACTCTATCCTTGCCACAGGGTCCATAGACTTAGTTACTATATAAGAGCAGGTGTAGAAAGGCGAAGCCAACGTTTGAAAGCACCTGATATGAACGATATGTTTTGCATTGTCAAAGGTGGACCGATAACTATGATTTCGAGAGAAAAACACTAGGACTACCACTTTAGCTGTTGATTAAATCCTGAACTAGAGAGAAAACGCACTCGAAAACCACCTCCTCTGTTGAGAGCCTAACCCCAAAATATGAAGCACCACAAAAAGATGCAATGAATGGGAGCTCAGGAAAGAAAGACAAGGGTGTAATGGTTTCAAAGCACGACTAATAACCATGTAATACAATGATTAGACTGTGATATGATGGTCAAGGGTAGCATTCAAATAAAATATGTGCATCATAGTTTTAGGATTAAAAACTATCGTGGAGGCGTAACTTGAAAATCAAAACATTATTTGAAGAATGATCATGGCATGACATAGTTTAAGCACGATTAGCTCATATCCTAATGCTATAGAGAAACTACCAAAATGATATGTTCAACACTCTTAAATGTTTTTGCAATCATTAGGTATTTCAAAGGCTTATCCAGTTTCATAGGGAGAAAGTTTTAGAATATGTATGATGTGTTTATGCCAAGCCTATTTCAATTTCATGCTTAACACTCATGAAATTGAAATAAGAGTAAGCGAGAAATTTATTGAAAACATAAACTCAAAAACACACAACAACCAATCAAGTGATTCCTCAAACAAAAATTATAATTGAAATATTCGCATACACAAAGAGGCAGCTAATAAAAATTCCTTTTTCGTCAAAAATTGTGTTTTAAATATTGATGAAATGACATAAATATTTGGCTGCCAACACCTTGTTAGATACCTATCTTTGTGTTTTAGTTTTGTTCATCCAAGTTCTTCTGTCCATCCTCATAATTTTAAAAAGGATTTAGCAGATGAGGTCATGCCTTTTTGTTTATGATTTTTAAGGATTGAAAGGCTCGTTCAGACCTAGTTCTAGAAGCCTCCGAAAAAATGATCGATCAACAATTATTATTTCTTCAAAATGTGCTAAGGCTTCGCTCTATTAAAGCCTAGAGTCAACTCTTGCGACAATATTTCCCCCTAAGTTTGGAATGTTATTGTCAAGGTATTGGATTACATTGCATATGGACCTCTCATATGCCACTATTCCTATGTTTGGAGGTGAGCACAGAAGGTTGTACAGAGAAGAACAACTAGCTTACATTATTAGTGATGAATCTAATCCCACAATCCATCCTATTTATATAATTGACATTGATTTGAGATCCAATATTTTGAAGCTTACTGATGTTCCCCATACACCCTTGGAAATCATAAAGAAGCCTCCAACAATGTATGAGACACCCCCTCAATTTACCCAATTTTAGAAGACGTATTTTGATGGGGCTACTTCTAAAGGAAGTGTGGGTACTAGAGTGGTTTTTATTTCTCCTTCTGAAGAAGTCATATAATTGTCTTATAAGTTGGAGTTTGAAACTAAAAATAATGTTGCAGAGTATGAGGATGTAGTTTTGTGGCCGAGGGTAGCTAAAGATATGAAAATTGAGGAGTTATCAGTTTTTGGGGATGCAGAATTGATTGTGCATCATGTAAGAAATAGGTATCAAGATAAGAATCCAAGGTTGAGGACTTATATAAATGAGGTATGAGATCTCATTGATAATTTTTTCCTATATTTTAACATCTCTTTTGTTCCTAGAGAAGAGAATGCTATGGATTATTCTTTGTCTATTTCTGCTAGCAATTTCAAAATCCCATTACCCAAAAAACTCAAGTATGATGTACAAGTGAATTATAGGCCCTCTATACCTAAAAATGTAAAACATTGGAAGGTTTTTGAGGATGATATTGAGATTAAAATATTTTTGGAAAATGTGGAAGAGTTTTCTTATCTTCACATTGATCAAGATCATGATACTGAGAAAAACCCCCATGCTGACATGTTCCTAAACAAAATTACAGACGACAGGATTGTTCAATTACCTAGTAACCATATTCCCAAAGGATTGGTCCCTTTGGAGAGATTTTTTGATATAAATGATGTGGATGTAAAGGTTAAAGGATCGAATTAAGAGGATGATGTGACATAATGCAATCTAGGTATTGAGAAAAACCTGAAATATGTCAAGTTGTCTAGCAATCTTTCAGAGGAACAAAGGTCTGAATATGTGAAATTATTAAGGGAGTTTGTTGATATATTTTCTTGGAAACATGATTACCTACAAACTTATGATACATGCATCATTGAACACAAAATTCCTTTGAAAGATGATATTAAACCATTTAGGTATAAATTAAGATAGATTAACCCCATGTTGTTGCCTATTATGGAAAAGGAATTCAAGAAGCTTCTTGATTCTAAGATCATCATACCTCTGAGGTAATTTGAGTGGGTGGATAATCTAGTCCCCATGAGGAAAAAGAATGGTGAAATCAGACTTTGTTTTGATTTCATAAATCTAAACAAGAGTTCCAATAAATATAATTATCCCTTCCATAAGATGGAACATATTTTGCAAAGGGTGACTAGTTCGGTAAGGATGTCCATGATTGATAGCTTCTCAGGGTACTATCAGATCTTTGTTTTACTTGAAGATAGAGAGAAAACAACATTCACTACTCCTTGGGGCACATTCATGTATGCCAAAATTCCCTCTGGTCTCATGAATGTAGGAGAAACCTTCCAACGCGCAATGGATATTGCCTTTATTGGAGAAAAGGAAAAATGTGTGGTCATCTATCTAGATGACATTATAGTGTTCTCAAGATCTAATAAGGAACATTATCATCATTTGAAGAAAGTTTTCCTAAAATGTAGAAAGTTTGGGTTGTCACTCAATCCCAATAAGTCTTTGTTTGCTATGAAAGAGGGTAAGTCATTGGGGAACATTTTCTCAGCCAAAGGGGTAAGGATTGATCCAACTAGAGTAGAGGTCATCAGGACTATGTCTCTCCTTAGGTCCAAGAAGGAGATTCAATCTTTCCTGGGTAAAATAAAAATTTTGAGAATATTCATCTCTAATTTTGTTGAATTAGTTAAGTTTATCACATCCATGATAAGGAAGGGAAATTAGGTAAAATGGACACTTGAAGCTCGGAATTATTTTGATCAAATCAAACAATCATTCACTGAGGCACCTTTTCTTATCAGCCTTGATTGTTCAAAAGAATTTATGATATTTTCTTTTTCCACAAATGACACATTGGTTGTTTTTCTTCAAAAAAACACAGATGGGATGGAGAAACCCATTTATTTCTTCAGCAGGGAATTAAGGGATAAAGAGGTTAGGTACGATATTATGGAAAAGCAAGCTTATGCTTTGGTTAAATCCCTCAAAACCTTTAGGATATATATTTTTCATTCCAGAATTATTTTCTATGTCCATTCAACTTCTATGAAAGAAATCTTAATCAAGCCTAACATAGATGGAAAGAGAAGTGGATTTCCAAAATTCTAGAGTTTGAACTTGAAATGAAGCTTACTAAGTTGGTTAAATGGAAAGGTTTATCTAGGTTGTTAGTTGAATCAAAATGTAAATCACTTGGGGTTAATTTAATGAATGCATATTCTATATATCTACAAACTGATATTTCTAGCAACAACTCACAAATCAGTCCCAAATTAACAGAGTGTAATTGGTACAAGGACCTTATACATTTCTTACAAACATTGCAGCCCCCACGCAGACTTGACAAGACTAAGGTGAGAGATTCAAAACTCAAAGCAATCAGATATTGCATTGTTGATTATATTTTGTATTGGAAGGATGTTTTTGGGGTTCTTCTAATATGCTTAGACCCAGATGAGGCAAAGAAAACCATGTCTGACTTTCATGATAGCTTGTGTGGAGGCCATCATTTTTGGAGGACCGCAACATATAAAATACTCAAAGATGGGTACTTTTGGCCTAGTATATTACCTGATATATGTGCAAAGATCAAGGCATGTGATAAATGTCAAAATTTCTTAGGAAAGAAATAACTTAAATCCCTACCTCTGAAACCCAGAATGGCATCTGGTCCTTTCCAACAATGGGGATTATATTTCATTGGATAAATCCATCCATCCTCAAGTGGCCAACATCATTGGATACTTACTACCACTGATTATTTCAGCAAGTGGATAGAAGCCATTCCTACAATAAATGCAACACATAAAGTAGTTATTGGCTTCCTAGAAGATGTTTTGTCAAGATTTGGATGTCCTAACAAGATTATGACTGATAATTCTGCAGCTTTTAAAGTTGAACCCCTGGTCAAGTTTTTTGAAATGTTTGGAATCCAACTCATTCGTTCTACTCCTTATTACCCTCAAGGTAAGGGCTTGGCAGAGTCCTCTAACAAAATTCTAGTAAAGATCATAAAAAATATGTTGGAGGATAACAAAAAGTCTTGGGATTCAAAGATGTAATTTTCTCTCTCGGAAAATCAAGTAACCACCATGAGATCAATTGGTACTAACCCATTTCAGTTGGTGTATGGAACTGAGGTTGTCTTTCCTTCTCAACTTGCATTACCTGTGGAAATATTTTTACAAGATCATCAAGGAAAACTAGATGATATGGTCAGGGGGATGCATCAGCTTATAGAAGTGCAATAGACCAGGGAGAAGCTCCTTGATAAAGCACAAAGTCATCAACATAATATCAAGCAAGATTTTGAAAGAAGGAAAACAAAGAATATTTCTAGCTGGGAGACCGGGTGCTCAAATGGGATGCACAAAGGAAATACAAGGGAAAACATGGTAAATTTGAAGCCTTGTGGATTGGTCCTTTCATGATTTCTGAAGTTTTTCAAAATAACACGTATAAATTGCAAAACTTTGGAGACTCTGAAATTTTTGGTGGCCCAGTTAATTGGCATTTTTTTGAAGAAATATTTTTCTTAAATCCATGAGTGGCTTCCCCTTGCATTGTAAATATCAGTTTTAATTTGTTTTTTTTCTTTTGAATAATGACCCCATAGCCCTTGGATAACAAACTGAAATTGTTTGTTCTTGGCAACTCACAGGGAGCATGCCATTCCCTGTGGATCCAATGTTATCACATATATTGTCATGGGTCAATTAAAATCTTTAGTTTGATTTTGAGTCATAGTTTTACCTTAGGTTATAGGTTTTAGGTCTCTTTCCCATAGCAATTTCTCCTTTTTTGGCATGAATAAACTATGATTAGTCTGATTTTGGTTTGAATAGTCATTGAGTCACATCTTTCAAAATTGGTCATTAATACCATGAGATGTCATTTCTCAATGTTTTATGTTGACCCCATCTTCTTGTCACTTAGCTCATTAAAATGTCAAATCTAGTTTGAGTTGTACGCTGCCAATTCACTAGGAGAGTTCACAGTGCTTTCAAAGTACACATTACATTTATAGTCATCATTTCTCTTAAAGGGTCATGGCATTGGAGATCTCCTTGATTTCAAGGTTGAATTTTAAAAAAATATATTCAGGGATTATTTTTATGAATATATTAACCGTTTTATACAAGTGTGCAAAGCATCCTCCATCTTGGTGTTGAAAACTAGTGTTACAGATAGATGTTGTGCACTTCACTGTGAATTATATGGAGGGGATGAGTTGGTGGTTAGACCACTCGAAGGAACTCCTGAGCAGATCTAAAGATATAGCCTCCATCTCTAGGCTACCAGGTACTTCATGAGCTTGTACACCTTGTTTTAAGGCTTGGAAAGGGGGTTAGTGGCCTTTCCCTTTATGGCATTGCAAACTGGTTGGATGGCACTATGAACTGTCTCAGAGACCTGAATTAAGCTTCATAACCTTCTTCTCGTGCTCTACATCTTATCTCTTGAAACCATCAACATACCTCAGCCTGAATTACCCTATCTTATGATTCTCGGCCTCTTCATCACTCTTTTCATACAACTTTGCCAAAACCATATCTCTGGCGCTGCGAATGCTTTGTTCCAACATCCTTCTCAAAGTAGCCTTTACCAATTCACCATCTATTCACAGTTCTTTTATGAAGATAAACTCATTGTTAAACAACTTCAGCCTTACTTATAAGCATTTCCATTTTGAGAGATTTGTGTGGCCATTTCTTATTAATTCTAGTAATCATTTTCTCTACTTCCATGTTTTCAACTATGAGTAATTATTCGATACTATGACAAAACCTTCCTATCTATCAATAATGGATAATCAACAAAAGAAGGTTCATAAATGTGGAGACATTGTGAGAACATAACCTTATGATATCTAGCTATTTGCTGAGGAATCCCTGATTAGGGAGGTATTCCAAAGAGTGGGTTGTATTAATGTTTCTCAGAATATGCAGAGGGGGCACCCAGAGGTGGCTAAAGAATTTGCACTAAAATTTTATGGAACCAAGACCAAGGTTGGGATACTAGAATTTGAGGTATCTTAGAGGACCATATCAACAACCATTGATATACCTAGTACTGGGGAGAGATGGTTAAAGGCCATGACTCTAAATACTTCCTTTTCAAAAGAATTCCTCAAACAAAAACACCAAGAAGACAATTTATCAAAGGGTATGCCTAGAAACCATATGTTAGAGGTATTTGATAAAATGTTGAAGATAATTCAAAGATACTTTACCTATGAAGGGAGATTTAACATGCTCTATCAATATCACATAAGACTATTGCTACACTTCATAGGGAAAGGTGCTATGAATCTTCCTTTTTACTTGTTCATAAGTATTGGAAAAATGTTTGATAAGGTCAAGGCTAATTCTAAGGTAGTTGATACAAGTGTTTTTCATTCAGGTCTGATAAAGATGTCGGTGATGGAGGAATTAAGAAAGAGAAACATGGAATGGGAAGAATTCATTACTTCTTCCAACTTTCAGCTCAACATTGTTCCTACCCCATAGTCTAAAGTACAAATCCTTCTTCATGTTCACAAGACTGCACAATTGAGAATGAATAAGAAAAGGAAGAGCATTAGGTCTGCTAAGAAAGATAAATCAACAAAGGAACATGTATAAGAAGGAGGATATTCTCAATCCCCACAAAGAGAGATTTCACCTTTTCCATCTCCCAATCCAGTGGAGACTCCTTCAACTAGATCCACAGGTTGAAGAGGGATAAATTTATTGTTCTCTTCACCACCTGTTGCAGACAAGGTCAAGGCCAAGAGACTTGTTAATAGAGAATCATAAAAGAATGAAAGCATTGTAGAGAACGTTTCAGTGAGATCCCTCATTCATAGAAAGGGAAAAAGTGTATCTATCAAAGATCCCATTGAAATTGTAGATATAAGTACTCCTCCAGAAAATCCTACCTTTAAGAGGCTAAATAGATAGCTTAAAGAGGCAAGAACTGAAATTGCCAAACTAAAAAGGGAGTAGTTCTTTGAATAGAAGAAGTTAAGTGATATTATGGATATGTATCATGGAACTTTTGAAAAGGCTAAGTTTATAGATAAAATATTTCGACCTCTCCACAAGAAACTCATAAACTTGTATAGAAATAACATAGCCTACTAGAGTCAGATCAGAGGGATAAACATGGAGTTGCAACCTTTTGATAGAGGAAATGGCCAAGAAAAATTTGGATATCTTAGCTAAAGCTGCCACTAGTAGGAGCTCCAGAGTCAGAAAGTGAAGGAGATGCACACCTTGACTCATACCATTTTTGACATCTTTTTGTTTTGGTATTTTTCTAATTTGAAGAAAGTCACATTTGATAAGTCGAGATTTAATTGAGGATTCATTAAGCTCTCCTATGTATTATACAACTAACATATATTATTATAGGAATTGTTGACACTTGGGACAGTTTTAAAGTATTTTTGATGCATTTTCAAACAAACAGAGTATCTATAGGAGAGTTTGCAATGCCTGGTGTTGTGAACTGGTTGATACAGGCTATCACTGTGAACTATGCTTCGAACTCTTGATCTATAGGTTTTGGAGTAACAAATAGTTTCCAACTAGGAAGATAAGGTTGTGATAGCTGCTAGAAGTTCAGTTAAAAGCTAGAGGGACACCTGACAAAGGGATATGCGCTCAGATCACACATCATCAAGCACATTTAATATGATCAAGGAGGTTACCAACATGGGCCTAGGTTTCACAGTTTATTACCTTTTTGTTGAACAGATGTAGTTATTCCACCTTTAGATGTGGGAATCCTAGGCAAGAAGGAGGATTCAAATTGTAAAGTTGTCATTGAAAACATAGGCTATAAGATAGAGATTGAAAATCATTGAAGGGTTCGAAGGATTGTAATGATACTCATATTTTTTTTGAAGTTCTGAAATTACAAAGCTATCCTTTGGATTTTGTGTACCAGACTTGAGACTTTTTTATTAATAGAAATGATTTTTTTTCCATTATCTTATCTCAATCTTACTCTTATTTTCTGTCATTTGAATGATTCATTTGATTTATTGTATCTGTATTGAAATGGAGGTTTCGTTGTGATGTTTCTATAGTTTTTTTAGAGTTTATCTTTTGATTAAAGAAGTTCTTATGTCAAAAGAATTTCCTCAAATTTCTGCTAGTATTGCCTGAAGTGAGTGGTAGACATTTTCATTTTCTCATTAAGTCTTCGATCTATCCATTTTACTCTGTAAAACCCTTATCTAAGTTAGCCAAGACCTCATTTGTTGATACATATTATCTAGAAAATTCTTGTATTTTCATTATTCCGATTGAGTTTTGATCCATTTGACATCATCATAAAAACATATCTTTAAACCTACTAATGGGTGTTGAGCTTACACTTTAGCAGTCAATGTGCGACTTTCAGTGCTCACAATGTGGATCTATGACACTGCATACATATGTCAGGAAGACAACAAGCACTAAGGATAGTGACTTTGAAGTCTTCATATACAAGTGATATACTCCAACACAACTTGGGAGGGGATGATGTAAAGGAGTGATCTGTCCCAAAATCCAATGTCTTCATCCAAAAACCCGATGGTATGTGTTTTCATATGGGTATGATAGGGTGTCTCTTTGAGTATTTTAGAGTTTGTTAAGGAATTTTAGGGGTATTTGGTACATAAATGACAAATTTTAAGCCTTGCATAGAAAGTGATATTTTGGTAGCGTTTTCAATTTAAAAATATCCTTTACGGTACAAAAATGTCTGGGTGAAATTAAAAATAAAAAGAAATATCTGAAATTAATTCCCATCCCACGTTTTTAAATTTTCAAATTTTTAAACCCATGTCAAGACAACCCCTGAGTTGTCTTTCAAACCTCCTATTAGATTCCCATGTGTATGAGAGTTATCTAACTATTTAAGTCATGAAATTAAGATCCATCATTCAAATACAATCATTTATGGTTGTTTAACTCATTTTATTATGTGATATGTCTAATTATTTCATCCTAGAATTGATCCTTTTAACTTTGTTGTAAATACGTTTCCTCAGGTTTATTATATAGTTTATTATACCCATAATTTAGGTCTCGAGTCTCAGGTTTTTCTTTTGCAGGTGAATTATTTTCAAATACGATTGGCTGCTACAGATTCTGTCAGAAGTTGCAGGGGCATCATGATCAAATGGCTCAAGAATTTCCAAAGTATTTTTGTTGATGGGTGAATAAATTTATGTGATTGTGCTCTATGGTTCATTTTCAGGGTTGTTCATCACTTTTGAAAATTACCAAGACTTCAACCCTCTATTCCTAAAGTATTTTTGTTCAAATTTTGCAGTCAGGTTTATTTATTTTAAAAAATTTCACGGACGGTGATTCTGGTAGTGTTTGTCAATATTTTAAAACATAAATGCTACCAAAATTCCTTTAATTTCGCAAAAAACAGATTACGCATATTTCAGAGGTGGAAACTTATCTTGTGTTTCCAGAATCTTCTCTAGGGTAGGATTATTTTCCTTAGCACCTATTAACATCATCTAAAGGATGGGATTCATGAGAAAGTTCCAACAAATATTTTGTCAAAGTAATCCCATAAATTGTGGATCTCCAACAAATTTCTATATTTTTTCTTTAAAATCTTTCCAATTTCTTTTTTTGGGGAGTCAAAAATTCTCTCGACTTGATCATAATGAATTATTCTTGATAAATTTATTTTGGATCTAAAAGCTACCTTGCAAATATATATATTTTATGAATGAACTGTAATGAGTGGTGGGAGAGAGTCTCGTGAGAGACTTGGAATCTTGAGGGTTGAGATGTGACGTTTTTGTGTATGTACAACATTAAGTCAGGCATGGAGTTTGATTGTTGTTATTATCAGAGTTTCTGAAACAAGTGATGGACCTTTGTTTCTCTTATGTGTTGTTTTTCATCTTATGAATGCAAGTAAACTGGTATCATATCACTTTCATTTAAATAATGTAACTACTGTGTGGTTATCGTTGTTTTTTCATGGGATTATGGTCTGATGGATATTGTGTTCATATGTGTTCAACTTTCTAGTTTGAAAGAATTTCATCTTAGGAAGTTTTCCTTTGTTTTAAGTTCCAAGACAAGGGAAGAATTCAAGCATTTTGTCACTTGAATTTTTCATACTCTTTCTTCCCAATATGAAACTTACTTTGTTGGGTTCACAACTATGTATTCAACATATGATCCAAATACACAACATATCAAATGTTAACCCTGCCTTTTCTCTGATTGATTTAAATCTTTGCCTAGATTCATTTTCCCTGTCTCCATCCAAGCAAACAAATACCTAATTATTGAATGCCTTTGGACTGATCTCCTCAACAATCAATGAGGTTGTCTCAAGGACTAATAGTACGAATCTACATCATGTGAATAGATGAGTTGATGTCGAGCACGGTAGAAACAGTCTAATCATAGGTCAGTGAGGTATATTGTTAACAGATGTGAGGGGACCTACCAATGATGAATATGGACTCCAAGGTACCTATTCCATCCTAGAAAGTATGAATAGAGGATCTGATGTCGAACACACATAAGATCAATCAATTAGGATTCAATGAGGAAAACCCACTATCGATCATGAGGAGGCCTACCACTGATGACTGGAAGATCCAAGGTACTAGTTGGTTTATAGATCCCTATCCTAGATAATGTGTTCAATTCGTTAGGAAGAGATATGATGAAGGAAGGCCTTGATTTATCCCCCATCAATCAACATGAAACATACACCGATAGATGTTGTGAAGAAAGAGTAATACACTGTAAAACTGAAACATGGATGGCCAAATTAGAAAGTCAACAAAAAAATAGATGGACGAATTGGGATTAAACTTCCATTGAAAATATAGCATGACACAAAGGTGACTTGGAAATAAGAAACAAGATCTAGATGAATATAGTGAAACAATGCAGAGCCATTGAAGAACTCTTCTTCATGACTGAAAGAGTAATGACCGAGAGGAGTATCTCTAACTCATATTACTGGGAAAACTCCTAGGAAATATAAAACCTGACTGAATGATGAGGACTCAAATAGGTGCCATGTTCAAGGGAGACTCGAATTATACTTCCATATTGAAAAATAGATCAATGGTGAAAAACCCCCATTCTGTTTTTGATTTTTGTGTTTTTTGTGTCTCCTTCATGATTTAACAAGAATGAAAGAATGACACAAGTATGATCAATGTATTTCATGGTTTAATGAGGAAGAAATAATGACACAAGTGAGCTCGATGTTATTTTTCATAAATTTAGTCCCACAAGCCCAAAAATGTATAAAACAATACAAGGGAGAACTCTTCTAGCCCAGGTGAACTAGAGTATTCCTTTTCCGTAAGTAGTCCATCCATCCTAAAAAAAGGGTTAAACTTATACTGAATATATTTCCTTTCAAACCATTTAATGAGTGTGAAAGAAAAAAATTTCACTCGACAATATTTTCATGTTTAAAGAGTCTAAAAAGAGCATAAAGGAGACTCAGTGGGAGAGAATGAGTGGCTTAGCAACATGCTTATATGTTCCAAGTGTGTGGAATCAACCTAATAACTGAAGAATGCAAATGGTACAGGAAAGTGAAATCCACTCTTAGTAGTTGCTATCTCCCTATCTAGGTGAATGCAAAATGGAGGCCAAATACTGTAAGAGGCGTATGGTCAAGGCTACTGCATAGCGGTAAGAGGGATATGGAAAACAACAACATAGTGGCAAAAGGCGTGACACAATAAAAAAATGCAGAAGAGACCATTAAGAAACATAAAACAAAATTGGGAACCCCCACATGATGTGGCCAGAATATAGATGAAGAGAGGATAATGAGGCTAAATATTCAAGTCATGGTGGGGCTAAAAAAGGCTCTCGGGCATATGGGAAAATAAAGCATAGGAACCAAATGGAAATCTAGGTGCTAACTAGGGTTCCCATGAAGGGTAGTCATTATTGAACAAGTTACGGTGTGTAAAAGGAGTGGCCAATGTCACAAATGGTCGGGTTCGAACCTAAGGCATATTGTTGGTAGTGTGGATGCATGAGATTGATGAATGAGGTGCTCAAGGACTTCATTGGTAAGTTTTTAATTGTGTATTTAGATGACATTTTAGTTTTCAGTAATACTAGAGGAGAACATTTGAGACACTTGAAAATGGTGTTGAGAAGGTTCCAGCAGGAAAAGATGCTGATAAATCTGAAGAAACTATCCTTCATGAAGACATAACTCATATACATGGGTTTTGTGATCCCTTCAAATGAGTTGAATATAGATCCAAAGAAGGCGAGGGAAAGAAAAGACTTCCCTTCTCCAAGAAGCATGTTTGAGTTAAAACGTTTTCATGGGTTAGCACTTTTTTATAGGAAATTCATCAGGAATTTCAATAGCATTTGTGCACCCGTACTGGACACCATAAAAGAAAATCCCTGATATTTTAATTAGATAGTAGAAGATAAAAAAGGCTTCATAGTATTAAAAGAGAAGATCATAGAATGACCAATTCTGGTTCTTCTAGATTTCAAGAAGACATTTCAGGTTGGATGTGATGCAAGTGGAGTAGTTATTGGTGCAGTCTTCAGCCAAGACAATAATCTTGTTGCTTATTTTAGTGAGAATTTGAATGACACTAAAAGGAAGTTGTTGGCATCTAATTCACATTTTTATAATGTCCTTATAAGCTGCCTACACCAGAGTTTCGCAAACTTTGATTTTCGTCGCAACCTTCGAATAAAATGACACTATTGTTTTGTGCGTTTTCTCTCTTACCTTGGTTCTCATTTTCACGACTATAAGCGTGAAAACTCAGTCTTTCGAAGTCACATTAAAATCATTATTTGAACTGTCATTATCCTTCTTGTCAATATGCCCATTGCGCTTACATTTCACTTATCATTATACAGCTGGAAAAACTTTCGAACTATACTCATTGGACATTCTTGGATTGATTGTGTGACTTGGTTTCATTGAGTTTGTAATGCATTGGCATTTGGATTTGCGTGTTATTTGACCTACTTGACCATTGGTTTCATGAAAATACATAGGTGTTATGGTTAAATATTTCATATATATCTTTTAATATGATACCTACGTTTGTATTTTCATAACTATTGGCATTTAGATTATATGAAGACCCATTGGCACCTTGGTTAAACTATTGATATGAGCTAATACATTTGCGCATGGTTAAACATTTGGTATTGTTTTCAAATTATATGTTGATGGTTTAAAACTTTGGCAAAATTTTGATTGTTCGTGTTGGTTTATACACTTACCATTGGTTTCATTGGTCGACCAAGTGACGTGATTGTTGAACTATGCTATAATGGGTAGAACAGCTATAAGTCGATGGTTGTACTTTGGCAATAACTATTATGCATGGCAGAGATAAGCTCCACCACCTTCGCACGATGACATTTATGCCTATCCCTTATCCCCGTTTACCTCTGTTAGCTCGGGTAACCCTTCGCGCACTCTACTCCTGTGTATGATATGACCCAAACCCTGGCTCGTTCACCATGTGCTCGGCTCCATGGCACCGGTGGTGTGAATCGAACCGAACGACAGTCAAGCCTTGTTGTTATTTGACAATGCTCGAAAGGACTTGGAGGATAACGGTTGGCTTACCTTCGTGCAAAGATTTGAGGGTTTTAACTTATTTGTGGCACAGCACTTCGCTCTGACGTTTGATGGCTATAGAGCCAAGGTGGGTGACATACAGTTGGAAATCGATGAGAAGTTTATCAGTTCTGCTACAGGGTTACCTGCCATGGGCCAGCGTTGGTTCAAAAATTTGAAAGTGGAAGAGGTTCCATGGCCACTACTGTTCATCTCCCAAAAGGTCACCTCTTGTGACAGAGGTATGCCCATATCCATGCTTAAACCACGATGGCTTGACCTTTTCATAATAGTCAAACAGTTCGTGACCTGTGAAGGTCGATATGGACTCGTGTTTCTCTACCACCTGCGTTTGTTAATGAATTTTATGGGATACCATTTGAATATGCCCTTTTACTTTCAACGTAGCCTATATAAAATGTCTAAAGGGTTTATAAGGGAGAAGGCCGAAAGTATCCTGTTCCACCATGGACTAATTAAACTTATCATTGTTTATCACTTGAGTTTACATGGTGATAGCTGGAGAGCTTTCATCGCTCGAAATGGTTTTGATGACACAGACCCTATCCAAGTTGACAAGCCTGTGGTTAATGAAACCAATGACCAACCACCCATGCCCTTCCATGTCCTACTACCATCTCCTAAGCCCTCGGTCGACCCTGACACTGATTTACCAGACGTTGTAGAAGAGAAGGCTGAGGCTATTAAAAAGCCTACGAGCAAAAGGGCTAAGGAAAACCCTACTGTTATTGATAAGGGTAAAAAGAATGCTCGGATTATTTCGAGGATGGATAGAAATAAACCTAAACCCTCTGTTGAGCAGAAGCCCATAGTCCTTATTGAGGATTCGGACTCTGACGTAGAACTTTTCCTAGCCAGTGAGTATCCTTACTCACATGGTTTATGCCCCGAGCCACCTTATGATTTCGTTTCGAATCTTCCACCTTGCCTAAGAAATAATCCAAGCTACCCTGGGATCAAATTACCTAACGAAACCCTCGGAAATGTAACCAAACCCTCACCTGCACTTTTGAAGTCCACACAGTCGTCCCGTGACCAATGTGATTTGTGGTTGGAATGATACTACATAGAAGTTCCCATACTCTAATCGAAAATCCAATCACTGGAAGATCAAGTTGCAGTATTGACCAGTCAAAGAGACAAACTCCAAGCGACTGATAGGAAGCAAAGAAATACCGGTTCCATCACTTTCAAGAATATTGAATCGGCCACAACCGTTGTTAACTCCAAATTGTCATGATCAAGTTGTTTTCTCGCCATACAGGTATGATTTTCGGTATCATTTTAGTTCTGTGAATGACCAGAATTAATATATTGATTTGAATTTGGTCTTCGAATAGCTCTGTTTATATTTCGAAATGGCTCTGTCATAATGTGTTCATCCTGTATTTTCGCTTTGCTAAAAATAAATGAAATTTCATTTTGGATACATGATTTGATCATTCCCAGTTTAGCCACTGATAGATTTTTATCGGATTTGATTGGTCTTCGTTTGGATTTGATTTGTTCGTTTGTCTGATTGAGTTAACGAAATTGACGTTTTTCTTTTAATTGGATTTGTTTTATATCTACTCTGAACAGGAAATTTTTATGCTCAACTTAGAATACGATCATGTTTGGATTTGATTTCGTTACGATTCGTATGTTGTGATTGGCAAATGATTTCAATGAGTTTGGTTGTTACGATCTTTTAATATGCTCTGTCATGTAATCTTCTAAAAACAGGAATACAACTCTGTTCGGTTTCAATTTGGAAAGAACGACTCGGTTTCGTATGAAAACAATGCTCTCATTTAAGCCTCTGCAAATGCGCCTGAATCGTCGAATGGTTTTGATTCATAATAACTATGTTAAAACCTTAATTGTTCAATTCTCTCTTATTCTGATTGGATTATCCTATATCTTCAGTTAGTATGATCATTTTCATGAGTTGGATTCGTATCATAAATGCTGCTCTGATTGATTTTAAATTTGCAAAACGAATTGGTCAACCTAGGTTATCTCTATCAAATCCGGATATAATTCGTTTGAATGGAACAATTTTGATCAAAGTCAATCGATCTTGTTTGCCCAATTTTCAATAACAAACGATCGGATAATTCTTACAAATTCTGTTACCAATTAATTGATCCTGTTATGATTTTATTTGAGTTGATTTTCGCACCAGTTTAAGTTAATCCACTTGTGGCATGAATTGTTTGCTATGAAAATAAAGTTATAACGATTTGAAAATGATCTGGTCTAGATGCGATCGTATCTCCTGTTGATAAGGCATCATAACAATTGCCTACGATTTGTTTTGATTATATCGGTTTCACATTGATATCAAACGATTTCACAACTATTGATTATGATTCTATTCGTTCGATTTTGTGGTAACAAAAGAAACAGAGTACCCGTATCTCTGTAACCATTTGACTGACCTTGATCTTATTTGATTTCGAATGGTGTAACAATTTCAAATTGATTGATTCGTTTTCAAATAGCTATTGCATGTTAATTGAATTTAATTCTTTAAAATATTTTCAATCGATTTTAATGCTAATTCTATGTCTTATTTAGACCAGCTACAAAATCGCAAGATTCTGTAGCTAGTCTATAGAATTAGATTTTTATCATTTTATTAATAAAGGGTCCTTCTAACTTGTCCATTTTTTACCCTTTTCATGTAAATTTGAATTGCATGGGATATGTTGGACAGTCTAGGGGATATTTGTGTGTTTAGTTTTATTGTAGGTTCCTAGTTTAAGTTAAACTTGGGATATCTTCCCAGATTTTATGTAAACAGTTTTGATAACTTCCACAGGGAGGTTTTACCCTATGGAAAACCTTTAAATACTTATTATTTTTTGTAATAAGGATCACCCTCACTTGTGGGAGAACCAGGCTATGGATTCCTAATACAAACTGAGACAGAAGTTGATGTTCTACTACAGCTTTCGCTTTCATAATGTCAATCTTTTGTTTCAAGTTTATGCATGTCATTAGCAATTGATTATAGACTACTTTAGCTATCATAGTCTTTTGAAAAATGATGTAATTTAATTAATATGATCCATGTCTGATTTCTTTCAATACTTAAAAATACAACAATTACTCTATTCAGTTAATGAATGACAGATTTCTCTTCTTCATCAATTGAATTATTTCGTATAAGTCTTTGCATATGGGTTTATCTAACTGTGGAGATTTATAAATTATATGATTGTTGTGATTTTTATGTCTTGTTTGACCTGTAATCATACTTGAAGAGCACTGCAGCTATCGTTTACAAACAACTCCTTGATAATTCGGTGTGGGTTTCCTCCCTCCGATCAGCTAGCACAATCATCATACACAGGGAAAATCTGGAGCTTTTCTCCAGGTCAGTTTGTGATTTTATTTCGTTAAATTCTTTAGTATACTATTAGTATTTTAGTTAGATATATTTGTAGTTTATATTAGTGATTTAGTTTAGTTAGTTTTCGTTTTATTTCTGCTCATAAAATTATAAAATCAACAAAAATATCTTTCTCTGTCTTGGGGCAGAATATAAATGAGTTTTTCAGGTTTTATTTAAATCTGTAAATTGTTAATATTGTATATTTTGTGAATAAGATGTATTTTTGTTAGTAGTTAGATAGTTAATTAGTTAGAGTTAGTATAGTATTAGTTAGTAGATTGTATATATAGAATAGTTAATTTTGTTTTAGCTTGTTTAATAGTTAGTTTTAGTTAGATTAGTTAGTTTAGAGTAGTTTTTTTCTTTTTTGTTTTCTTAGGACTTAGATCGGCTAACGAAGCCGCTAAACCCATCAGGGTGGTTCATCCCAAACGGATTGAGTTATTAGACAACTCCGGACCAGTTCCACTCTCCGAGTTGACGGACGGTCAATTTCGCCCGTCAACAGAAGTACTCAACACATGAAAAGGAGTTTAATGTTGTAATACAAGATCTAAATTTAGGCCATGATAAGACTTATGCACAACTTATTTCTTCATACCATTGGCTAGGTATGAGATTTGATGTGAAGAAATTTGTGGAAAGATGTAGAGTTTTCCAATATGAAAAAGGAAAGCAACATAACATAGGACTATATCAACCATTACCCCTACTAGACAGACCATGGGATGTTATAAGCATGGATTTTATGTTAGGATTGCCAAGAATCCAGAGGGGGAGTGATTCCATATTTGTAATGGTTGGTAGTTTCTCAAATATGGCACATTTCATACCATGCTAGAAAACCATTATGCTACTCACATAGTGTTGACGGGAAAATTTGACTTGTCATCAACTGGAAGAATAGATCCTGTCTGAGGTTGTCTAAATAACCCAATCCATTGGGTGTAACCTATTCTGATGGGTTTAATGGATCTGTTGGCCAAATAAATTCCTAAAAATAATAAAAGAAATGAAACTAATCTAAAATCTATGATTCTAACAAATGATATATTACTGACTAATGTTTTTTAAAAATAAATGTGGATATAAACAATCTATATGCAGGTTAGAAGGTTTGCATGAAATCTTGCAAAAATGATTGTTTGATAAAGTTTCTGAGTCAAATATGAACAACACTTTTTTTTTTTTTTAAGATATTAAACAACTAAATACTAAATGAATACGATTGAAACAGTGACACAAAAACAATCAAAGCTAATTAATGTAATCATCATTTCATTCATAAACAACTCCAAATAAAAGAAAAGAATGCATCTACTAACCTTTAACTGATCAGTTAATTGAGTCTATCTTCCTGTGTTGTATGAGCTCCTTCCTGTACTGTTGTTAAGGAAAACCTATAACAAAACAATACTAGCACTTTCAGAATACATTCAAATAAGTATTTGATATTGGAGTAAATTAATAACAATAGAAAGACAACTAATTAAAAATCATGTGATCTTAAGATAATCAATAACTAAGAACGAGAGAAAACTAAATTCTGAGTATTGATTTTATAAATCATTTAACATTAGGAATAAATTCCATAATAATCAAATGACAAATTGATCACACATACAGAATGGAATAACAAATTATGGACAACATATAACATTTAACAGTGTGAAAACACCATATGATGACAAGCTAAAGTTAAAATCAACCATAATAACATTCTCATAATACAACAGTAATGAAAGAACGAACTAGAATAAGCATCACATAGGTCTAAAGCCAAAGATGAATTTTTTTCCCATATTCTTTCTCAAAATCACATGCCCATACTGTAGTCCTGGAAGATTTTTTTGGGATAATAGATGCTTAAAGATGGAAAAAATTAATTAATACATAAATGATAGAAATTAACCATGTATTGATAAAAAAAGACTAAATCTAATTTAAATCAATGCAGAATCAATTATTAAAAGAATATGAAGATATTATAATGAAAATAAAACCATTTTACTCACATGACAAAAGCCATTAAGCAACCTAGAATTTCATATTCTTCTTTGAAAATACTCGTCCATTCTCCCAAAGATTCCAACCATGTGTTACTCCATTTGAAAAGAAGAAAAGTTTAAAAAATAAATAATATACAAAAGAGAAAGGATAAAAAACCTCCTCACCAATTCTTGGATCCTTGTGGCTCTGAACTTTCTCATATATTGATACAATGAGTGAACAGTCTCAGCATCACTAATAATTTCCACCACCTGACATTTTCCTCATAAAGAGACACCAATATCTTTCAATTCGTGCATGTTTTGGGGAAAGTTTGTAAGAGAAAGGTAAACGGGTCCATTTGGGAAATGGGTTTTCAACCGTTTATTCAAATTCTTCACGGTTTGGCTGCAATTAGTCCTGCAAAATCGTCCGTTTGATCTTGATGTCTTTCCAAATTTTATCTGTTGTTGCTCATACAATTATTTATAGCAATCCAATATTATTTTTGGATCAATCATCTTGAACGTATTTGGATAATAAAATCAAGCCATGATCAGATCCGTATCAAATATTTGATAATAGAAACATTTGAAACAAAAATAAAACTAAATTAATAACCTAAAAATTGTGAATAAAACAAAATCTAGAACAAGAAAATAAAAAATGAATTTAAACTAACTATAAGTTCTAAACAAACATTGTTTATTATTTCCTTTCAAATATGATCTTAAAATTATAAAAGCTTCAAGTTAATGGAGAAGAGAAAAATATTAATTTTTTTTTTTACAAAATCAAACAAATGATAGATAATTCTTTTTTATTATTATTATTACTTTTATTTTGAAATGAGATGCAAAATGAAAAAAGAATTTAATTAATTAATATCACCAAATGATTTTATGAAAATGAGAAACCAACCAAAATATCATTTGATGAAGTATTGAACACATTATTGAAAATAGTCAAACTTGCTAATGAGCAAAAGAAAGAACACGTAGTCATAATTTAAACGAAAGTAAACAGTTGATAAAATTAACGTTTTTGTTTAAATTGAAATTTTTATCCTCATTTCTAAATTTTGATATATACTCTTGCAATGAATGTCTCATACTATAGTGAATGTCTTAAGTTTGTCTCAAAGCAAGCCAAGGTATGGAACTATTTGAAAATTTTGATTCTGTAGCTCATTATAATTATCAAGATTCTAATGAGGGCCCTTTAAATTTTGTAAAAATTTAGGGGGACTTGTTAGGGCCCAACACATAGCCAATTTATTTTTCAAGGAGGTTGTGAGATTACATGGCTTGCAGAGTAGTACAGTCTCATATAGAGATACCAAATTTGTGGGACACTTTTGGAAAACTCTGTGGAAAAAGTTGGGGACATATTTCTCCTTCAGTTCATCATATCACCCTCAAACAGATAGACATACTGAAGTGGTAAATCAAATATTAGGAAATTTTTTGAGGAGCTTGGTCACTGAACATCACAGTCAGTGGGATCAAATTATTCTCGAGACAGAGTTTTCTTATAATCATTCATCGAATAGAAGCACTGGAAAAATTCCATTTCAGATAGTGTATGGGATGCATCTGAGATGAATTTCAGAGTTAATAAATTTGAGACATGATGAGTTCTGAAGTGAAGGAGAAGAAAACTTTGTAGTAGAGATGAAAGAGATATATGATCGGATAAAGGGACACTTATAGGATAACATCCAGAAGTACAAGAGATTAATCAACTAGAGGAGAAGATAGGTTCATTTAGAAGTTGGAGATAAGGTTTTAGCAGATATGAGGAAGGAAAGGTTCCCAAGGGGAAAATATAAAAAATTAAATATGAAGAATATAGGACCATGTAAAATCCTCAGAAAAATTGTTACCAACACTTACGAAATTGAGCTACCAGAAAATGTTGGAATATCACCGATATTCAATGTTGCAGACTTGTACCCTTACAGGATGGATGATACAGGAGAATCAGATGATCAGAAGGAGATCCAATGGCAAAAGAAGATGCCCACAATGGAGAAGCCACACGTGGATAAAATCCTAGATCAAAGAATTGGCAAGAAGACCAGGAGGAAAACTTATTTTGAGTACTTGGTGAAGTGGAAAGATCACCCAACATAGGATGTTAGCTCGGTAATTGAATCTGATATTAGAAGCATGAAAAAACATTACTGGAAATCATGGAAAAGAGTCCATGAATATTTTGTCTAGAGGATTATGATGCAGGAGCATCGTCATCAGTCTAGAGAGGTCGAGCGGACGATAGCTCAGCACCCAACATGCACATTTCAAAATGTTTTAAATTTTGAGGAGAGCGCATCATTTTGATGTTTAAAACCATTGTAATTAAATCCCATTAATATTTGGAGGCTTGATCCATTGTATAAGATCACAAGAGATTGTAATCGTCTTAATTATGTACATGATTGTATATATTTCGAGCATCGACTCTTATCTAGTTTGTAAATGTTCATTCAATGTAATAGGCCTTAGTAGATAAATTTTTTGACTATGATAGGATAGCACTAAGATATGTTGGAGGGAAGGCTCACGAATTCATTCCGTGTATAAATATATGTAATCTATGCCCAAATTAGGTTGTTAAATCTTATTGTTATTGTTTTTGGTTATTATAGAGAGCTGTTGAGAATGGTATGAGTCCATGTAAATACTTTGTTGAATGAATATAAGCATAAAGGTTTGATTGCAAATGCGTGGTGTTACTTATTTAAGAGTTCATTGACTGAATTCTATTTTATTTTCTTTTTTCGGTTGATTATGCTCATATGTATGCATTTCTTAGTTAGATAGAGGAGTTGTTAATGTTTCTTTAAGTTTCAATTGTTTCTCTTCTAAGAGATCTAGTGAAAGGAGTGAACAATTTCCACAAGGTGTGCAAAGGCTGAGTTGGGTTTGACTCAAAATCTCATAAGAGGTAGTGTGAAACTTTGCAGAGGAAGTGCAAGGAGTGCATAATCAGTTGGAGTGTTAAAGAGTCTAAGTGTGGAGAGCATAAGGAGTGAGAAAAAATTTCTCAAGAAACTCCAAAGTCTCAATGTGAGCAGGCACCAGAGGTGCGTAGCAGTGACTTAGAAAAATTTCTATGTATAAAGTTGTAAAGTGTTCAGAGGGGTGCAAAGGAAGGTGCCAGAGATTCAAATTTCCTTGCTTGGTCAAGCTTAGGAAGGATAATGACCAATATCCTTTGAAAAAGAAGGAGTTTATTTAGTTTGGAGGACAAGTAGATGAGATCCACTCATGGTGAACCTAAGCCTTTCGTACCTGCTATATTTGGAAAAGTAGCATAGGACTTACCACCGAAAGTCCTTCGGACTTCGCGAGTTCAACATATTTCATTCGAGGAGTGCGGAGGATTCAGAACCCCCTAAAGTACCAAAGTCAAAAAATTATCTAGAGCATTGATTCTAGTGGACACGTGTCAACAGATCGTCAAGTCTGGAAGACAGACAGTCTGAATAACAAAGTAGATCCATGTCATTTATTTGAAGGAGGACACACGGAGGAAGGAGAATAAATTTGGTACATCAGAATTCGGGAGATACAAGCGCTTACATTGTGTAAATTCTTGGACACCCAAAGTCTAAAATAAATCTGAACCGTTTATTTGTTGGAGCGTCTTGTTCGTTCGATTATTGTATGTTTGTATTCGTTGGTCCAACACTCTAGGAGACCTATGGAGAGGTGCGTTGAAAATCCCTAAAGTTCGGAGATGTGAAGCCGTTATAAACTGTCGATTTGTGGGTAGAACAGAGGTCGTCCAATCTGGTCTAGGGTTCGATGCTCCGCGAGAATAACACATTGGAACAGATAGGATCGTCGAAGCCCGAAATCCTGAAATCATTGCCCGTCATGGATTTCAATGGGTATTATGGACCGTTGATCTTTTTCTTCATTTGACGCTCTACCACTTCAGCATCTGGGAGGAATGTGATATTGTTTTGTTGATATTCCCGAAGCCTAGGAGCTCCGAAGTCCTAAATTCTTTAGAGATTAGAGAATCACGTCATGGGTTTTGGCCCATGGTCTCTTGTAGGGCTCGTTAGTGCTTAAGGCCCCCCAAAAATCAGACTTGGTATTCGGGAAGGATATTAAAGGACCTATGTAATTGGTTTTGAGGGCTCAGAAGGAGCCTGTGAGTTAATCCAACTCCTGAATTTGATAGATTCTAGACCAAGAAGTCGCACAGACCCCAGGGAGTGGGTGGAGTTTTGAATCAATAACTCCAACGATATGTCTAAATTTGGGAATTAGGCTCTATGAAATCTTTTCATACATTGGGCTCTATGACCTTAGTCCTTATCTAGGTGGTCCCTGACATATAGAAGGTACATTGACCTCAAGGTAACTCAATGATTTTCATATCTAATTATTCATATATATGGTTGCCATATTTGATTTTTCATTAAAGTAAATTAAATCATACTCAAACCCATCCACATCTTAAACCAGGTTCTCAACCCCTGGCATTGAAAATCAATCACCATAATTTCATAGTTAAGTATAAGTACTCCAACCCTCTTCTAGGAATTTTAGTATCATATGACTAAAACTAATGCCAATCTAACATTAGTGATTGATTTTTCCCTCCCTTTTAAAGTTAGGCTTATGTAGATAGATCTTTCCCTTCAAGGTTGCGGGTTACCACAAAGTCTTTAAAGCAATGACATTTTTGGATGATGGAGTTCCCCTAGTATCTAACCTCATCTCACATAATAAAACCAATGATTAATGAAAAAAACATTATCTCATCATGAATAGAAAATAATTGCATGTGATCACATTCCATCATGAGAAAATATCATCATCATAAATTAAATGTCAAATAACTACATGCCAACTATTGCATGCCATAATGTGAACACAACATCATCATAACATACATATCAAAGTACCACATGTTAATTGTTGCATGACATCATGAGAGCATAACATTATCAAATTTCATGAACATCAAAGAACTGCATGCTAACTCTCACATGTGATCATCAGAACATAACATCACCACACCATTACCAATATTAAAGAATTACATGTTAACTACCACATGTATTAAGAACATAAAATCACTAAATCATGATAGAAAAACCACATCCTATCAACTACATCTCATCCTGAGTACCATTGTAACATCCATATTTCACCGACCACATTTTTTTCGTAACACTGATTATTCTTTGAGGACACTTTCGTGCAAGTGATCCAGCTAAACATGGTACTTTATGATTATCTAATTTGGTTTATGAGTTAAAATTTATGCTATGATTGAGTATTGAAATTGATATGTTGTTAATATTGATGTATATCATTGAAAGGTATTATGATAAGGTTTCCTGAGTGTGCAAGAAACATGGCATGATGAGGATGTCCATGGCATAAAAAAAATACCTTTGACTCCATATTGAGTCAGGGAGTGGACTATTGACTTTTATTATGAGTACTTGTTTTTATTACGCATGTTCTATGATCATGATTTTAGTTATGGATTTTATGTATAAGATTTATTAATATTATCTTTGTGAGTGGATGCAGACATGGTGATGCATTCTAATCCAGCTCAGATATGGAGTAAAGGGGTCATACACATATAATACAATGTAGGGAGAGGTGTGGTAGTGTCCCTATCACAACCTACTAGCACTCCCACCATGATGATTTCTTAGGGAAAATTGAGATAGTTGCTCATGATGATTTCTTAGGGAAAACTGAGACAGTCGCTCATGATGATTTTTTAGGGGCATGCAATAAGGTGGATTCCTTATTCTTCATTAATCCCTAAGTCTCACACAAGGTCGACGGGTGGTGTATTGACTCCAAGCATTAGACAACTTTCAAACTAAGTCAACATAGCAAGTGAAACCCTTGGACTACATAGGTGCATATTGAAATGCACGTCCTAGGTTAATCTAAAATTTGAATTAAGAAAATTAAATGTCAAGGAAATTTAATAAAAAAATATAAGACTTTAGAGGATAAATTGAATACTTAGATTTGTTAGAAAAGAAAAAATAATTATATATTAAATTATGAACAAGAACATAGTTAAAACATAAGTCTAAATACTCATTCCTAATTAAATTATAATAATGAGCCTAAGGGAAATTAGATTAAGAAAAATCTAGAAAATGGAGAATAGAGGATAAATTTAGGAATTAAGGGACAACTAGGAAGAAATCTAGGAACTAATTATGGAGGTGAGGAAAAATTCAAAACTTATTTAATTAAAAGAAATTAAAACATGTGCAACTTGAGGGAAGAGTGACATGTGTTGAAAGTGGATAATATAAAATTTAATTATTAAATTTTTTTAATTATGCATGAGATGACAAGTGTCAAAGTGAAAATTCTTATAAAAAGAAGGGAGAGGAAGGAGTAGAATACCCTATTGTTGGATGACGGAAATGTTGTCAATGTTTTCATGTGACTAGTTTACTTGTGTGAGTTCTCCTGCAAGTTGTGCATAAGAGGAGGAATCTGCTCCTTGTGAGGAAAATCTTGAGCTACATTATGTTTTTGTGTGTGACCCCTTTGCAGCTCAAGGGGGAATATGATTACCCCTAACATTGGGTGGGAGTAATCGATGAAGTCTTTGAAATTGAAAGCAAGAGGACATTTATCAAGTTGTGATTGAAGATCATCATCACAGTCACCGTAGTCACCGTTTTCTGGTTACAATATTTAATATATGTTAATTTATTGATTAGGAAGAACTCTCATTGTACAAGAATACTCTCTGAATGTTTTTTAATTAATGTAGTATATTAAATTTAATTTAATCATATTCGATGTTGTATTGGTAATTTATTCGACCATAAAGTCTATAGGAAAAATGCTGTCTCCATTATATAATTTCGTTGTTTTATGAAACGATGCAGTAAAGGAATTTATTTCATTTTTAGAATGTTATTTTTACAAGAAATAAAAAAAGAATATTTATGTTCCAGTTATGGATTTGAAGGCAAGGTTGGGACTTTTCTTTTAACCATTTATTCTATCAGAGTCACTTAGAATGCTATTTGTTTGGATTTGGTCATGCTATATAACATAATACTTTCTCCCTTGACTTGATAAGATTAAGTGGAATAATTAGAAGGAATTTTAAGCCGTCTTGCACAGTAATCTTGTTGGGCACTTAGAGCGATGACATAGTTGTTTTGTGAGGCGGAAACATTATTGTTGTAGCAATTTCACCATGCTGCAATAATTTCACAATGCGCAACGAATTTGAAAATTTTTCCACGGTTATTTAAAATACCTTGAGGATCCATCCATGTTTTCATGCCTCCTTTTCCTTAATTTTTCCTGACGGTTCAACCCTTGTAAGAGCGATTTTATTTGAGCCAATGGATGTGGTAGTGTCATGCATACATAGAGACATTGTCGTTTGTTCCCTTATTTGCACTACATATCCATTTGAAGTTGTGGTACGACTTGTTTGATGTAAAAAATAAAGGTATAGGCTTGAGAATGCCTACTTTATGCACACAGAGCCTTGACCAATTTCTTTCATAACCCAGAGAAGGAATGATGTAGTTACCTAGGCATTTCTTATTCTGCCTTCAAAGTTTTCCTAAATCACTACTAAAGACTTTACCTCTAAAGACTTATCCTTCCCTATTTGCATTATTCACCTTATCAGTGTTTTTTATATGAAAATCTCACTCCCAAACATGAATTAGAGAGAAAGTGTTTGATTCAAAAATAACAACACAAAAAAAAATTACCTTTAATTTCTTGGTGGTCTAGACAACTGACGGGGATTTAGAAATTTTGCATGCGTGTAATCATCTAATAACTCCCAGCTAATAAAGACCAATTAGAACAATGATTTTAATACACTGTTGAAGAAATGAGCATGAAAAAGAATAAAATTGATGAAAATATTACTTCTATATTCAAGGGGTAACTGAAAATAAATTTTGTCGACATTGGCGTCTTCAATAATTAAGTGTCATTGTGATCACCCACATTGACAATCTTCAATTTGTGATTCTTTTTTCTGTAAATATCAATGGATTTTTCGTCTAACTGTTTTATGTGGTATGGTGATTATGAATCAAGGTAGTTATTACTCGAATTCTATTAACCAGGAGTAATAATGTTGCACTACAGTTAACCCCAGATGATAGTGCATGCTCTCCATACGTCTTTAATACTATTTATTCTTTTTAAATTAAGTGACCCTGATTTCGTAATTGTAGAGACAATGTAGGAAAAATTTTAATCTCTAAGAAAATGACATCCGCATATTTTCCTCCCGACTATCTCTCTGTGAATCCTAACCCAAAACCTAACAGTTCTTATTATCTTTGTAGGTTATCGGATTTATAGGATTCTTCATCAAACAAGTTATGGCCTTGTTTAGACTATTGGCATAGAGATTATTGTTTAGTTGGAATTAAATCTAGGATAATGAATATCAAAGTAAATGTTTCTATCATGAAACTTCAATACGGAGGTTGAAGGAGGAAAACCTCATCGACTTAACTGCATGTTTATTCATTGTTAATTACATTTCACCTTATATGCCTACCATGATATGTGTGGTTATAAGTTGGTTGTAAATCAACGTTATCTGATCCATAATGAAGTATTAAAGGATTTAAAATCCATTTGAATTGATGATCTAATGTTTATTTCTCAATTAGTTGGAATAATCCATTTTTAGGAGCAAAACTCTTTTTAAAGGTTTTGTTTTGCATTAAAGTTATTTTGTTTCTAGTCGTGCATATCCATAATATAAATATTCAACTATATTATAAAACCTTTTAGAATTTAACATCATCAATTTTAAAAAGTAAGACAAAGATGTATTATATAAACACATTTTAAATATACTATTGATCATGAATTAGTATAAATTTCATAATTGTATCAATCATCATCGGACATGTAGAAAAATCGTCAAAACTCAAGGGAGATTTAGTTTTCCTATAATGTATAGGATGATTCATAAATTTGAATCTAAAATTCAATAATTTCCACCTTATGATAAGGGATAGTATGGTTGTGATTCATAAATTTGAATGTAAAATTCAATAATTTGAATGTAAAATTCAATAATTTCCACCTTATGATAGGGATAGTATGGTTGTGAGTAATCACAAAGAATTGAACACAAATAAAAATAAATAACTAAAAGTAAAAATAAAGTCCCTGATATTTATTTAATTAGAGTCATAAAATAATGTAATATAAAATTTAAGTGCATATAGGAAGAAAAAAATATATATTTTATTGATGTTGTTTTAGGATTCTATATGATGGCTTACATGTTAATGTTTGATATCAACGATCTATAACAATGATTTTATTAAATAATTTATATAATTAATGACATAGAAAGAAAATGAATGGTTTTATGAAATTAATTTTAATGATTTTATTAGAATATAACTTATGTTTTGTTCTTGATATAACTAAAATAATGTGTAAGTTGTGCAGAATTAGGTAAGGTAGAAAGATGAAAATACATATATACCCTATTGTTACATTAAATAGAATTATTTAAAATTAGTGCTAGAACATCATTTAGTTCTAGACGAATGGATTTGTATTTGTGTAGATGATATATATTGTTTTAATTACACATTTAAAATGTTCAAATTAGTTGCGTAATTTGATAAGTTATTTTTAAATAAATTAAAAATGCTACATTCGTTGTATTTTCTTACATATTGATGCTCAAGTTATTGGGGGGTTTTTACATATGGTATTAGAGAAGGGTTTTACTCTACGACACAAGACTCATTAGGACTTCCAATGCATTGTTTACATTAAGATATATCACTAACATAATTTGAGTTTGTTTCATGGAAGGTATCATGGTTAGAGGATGGAGAATGAGTAGATGTCGGGGTGCAAGAGGAAGAGGTATGCCTCCTCCAAGTACATCTACACCCGAGGGGTCCAATCCACAGAGAGAAGAGCATTATATTGAGAAGGAGCATGTTGCAGTGGGCGATGTCATTGGTATGATGAGCTCTTTTCAAAGGATGTAAGAGGCACTGATAAATCGCCTTGAGCGTGATGAGGGAATGGAATTTCTACCCAATGAGGGTTAGAAACGCCATCCAGTATTTAGTGGTAGTGTCAATAGAAAAGTCGAGAAGGTAATTGTTTTCTAGTTTTGGGATTACACGGATGGTTTATCCACCGAATCTTGGTAGGAGAACATGGAAATGTGTTTTGCATTACACGATTTTGCCTCCAACATGAAGATATGCATGGAATTATTTCATTTGAAAGGGAGTGCACTTCTTTGGTGGAAGACACTCTTACTACAACTAAATATGAACATTGAAGACGTGTCTTGGGAATTG
>ML781211.1:1207321-1222674 GCA_009831015.1 Picea engelmannii | reverse complement strand
TTCATGGAGACAAGTGATCTTAGAATTGTTTTCTACTACAATTCAATCACTTCTACCGATCCAACTATCAATTGGAATAATCTCATCATTGCATGCACATGTATTATCAACCACTACTTTCCAGAGATATCACTATCTCCCCCCAAAAATATTTTAAGTAATTTCTCATTATGTATCTATTTTAACCTGCAACTTTCTTATTGTAATTTCTAACATTTCGTGAAGGGTTTTCAACTTCATGAGTCAACAATACTCACATCATTTCAGCTATTAGCATAATAATTTCTATGTTATATAATATATACATGCATTCACCTAATGCATTCAATGATTCAGATATTATCACTTGTAACATTTTTAATAGCTCCAAAACTGATCTTGGAATTGTAACAACAACAATCCAATCACCTTCAACTAGTATTCATATTAAATATAATGCATCTATCCATCATTACATATTTTTAGCACCATAGGATTTTCATAATGCAACAATTAATTACTAAATAAAATAGAAATCAATGTGCCAATACCCATGGCCACATCTACACAATCCATCCATGCATTGACTACATAATACCATATACCTATGTCATGCATTCCACCATGATGAGTTGGAAGGTCTGGCCAACAGCTCAACACATCATCCACACATTTCCTACTTCTTGCCTAACTATTTGGATAACTTCATTTTCAACCCAAACACAACACTAAGAATATGTAAATGTGTGGAACCTACACATAATAGATCTAGCTAGAAAATACCACACACATTTGCACAGAGAAATTGAGAAAGAAGAATAAGGAGAGAAAGAATGAAATAATTCTCATTAACTGTATTCCACACTCAAAGAGTGAATAATTTACAATATATATAGGCTACATAAGTAAATAATGAGCCATAGTGGTGGTCTAGATTGATCTGGACACACACCAACAGTTACAAGAGTAAATTGCCACCTAGTCTAGTCTCTCAGGCAGTTACGAGAGTGAACTGCCACCTAGCTAAGTTAACTAGTCAACTAGTCTTCAGTTAACTGACTGAACAAAGAGTAGTGAGTTGGTGATGATTCCAATGTTGCATGGTGACAAAACCAATGCAACATCTAAACTCCACTCAATTAGTCAAACTGAAATGTTAACTAAAAGAGAATATTCTCCAGGTGGAATATTCTCCCCTAAAATATAGGAGACTGGATAATGGCTAATTATGAATAATAAACAAGGAATAAACTTAGGAAAAATAAATCCTAGGTGTGTTTGAAGTAACTCCAACACCCCCTCTAAACATCACTATGGTGAAAATAAAGAATGGGTCTCGGCTACAAGGCCATGTTAGGTACCCAAATACAAAAGATACACTGAACTAAACGAGGAAAGAGGGAAAACCTCATGGGAACAAACCCCCCCCCTCAAATTACAATGCATAACATAAATATAAATGAGAAGGAACAAAAAACAGGTGTTAAGCAACCATGTCCTTCACTCCAAGAACACCTCGCAATTGTGCAAGTTTGTTCTCTTTAAAGATTTTGTTGAAGATGTAGATGTCTACACAGATATGATGAAGTATATGCACCATTGATATGTCCACACATATCCACTTTATCTTCTTGTAATGAAAAATATCCAAATAAATTTTGGATGAAATTTTGAAAACCATGCGGCTGTTTCCAGAAAAATGCTGAAATTTTGTTGATTTTAAAAAGATCATAACTTCACTTTATGGACTTCGTTTCAGACTATTTTTTTTTGAAATTGGATATTTTCTCGAGAGGAATTCAAATATCCAATTTGTTTCTGCAAATAGTTCTCATAAAATATCATAATTGAGTCTGATGTGCGCAGCTCCCTTTTTGTCTCTTGAGATGCATGCATTGTGCATGGAAAAGTATCTGAATGTGACTCCTAAGATGCATGCCATATATCTTCCACATGAATTTCAAAAAACAAATCCGAAATGGAGTAGACATCATATTTAATTAATGGAATAAAAATATTTGTAGATACTTGTGTAGAAGGCTCTTCAAACTGAGATGATTTATCTTCTAGTGTATTTTCTACATTCTCTATCTTGTCAACATTTTGCATGCATTCTTCCTTATTCCCAAATAAAACCTCCAATCTACTCCATAAATCATTTGGAGTGCATTCTTGTGAATCATCATATATTTGATTGAGAATTTCGTGAGAAATAAAATAGAGAATACATCCTATGGCCATATCTTGTCTATTGAGAAAGTCATTTTTCTCATCGACAGAATCAGGCTCTACTTCCATTGTCATAGTTATTTGGTACAAGCCTCTGCATCTGAGCATAAGCATAATTTTTGGCTTCCATTCCAAATAGTTATGAGGCGTGAGAACTATTGTTGGTGAGTAAAACATAGATTCCATTTTTAAGTGTTTTTGAATCTTCAGTACCTACAAAAAAGGATTTGGTGTATCTTTTTCTTAGAATTTTGTCGTCTTTGATACCATGTAAATGTGTTGAACCTGCACAAAATATATCTAGCTAGAAAATACCACACACATTTGCAGAGAGAAACTAAGAAAGACGAAGAAGGAGAGAAAGAATGAAATAATTCTCATTAACTATATTCCACAGTCAAAGAGTGAATAATTTACAATAGATCTAGGCTACATAAGTAAATAATAAGCCATAGTGGCGGTCTAGATTGATATGGACACACACCAATAGTTACAAGAGTAAACTGCCACCTAGTCTAGTCTCTCAAGAAGTTACGGGAATGAACTACCACCTAGCTGAGTTAACTATTCAACTAGTCTTCAGTTAATTGACTGAACAAAGAGTAGTGAGTTGGTGATGATCCCAATGTTGAATGGTGACAAAACCAATGCAACATCTAAACTCAACTCAACTAGTCAAACTGAAGTGTCAATTGAAAGAGAATATTCTCCAGGTGAAATATTCTCCCCTAAAATATAAGAGACTGGATAATGACTAATCATGACTAACAAACAAGGAATAAACTTAGGAAAAATAAATCCTAGGTGTGTGTGAAGTAACTCCAACAGAATATAATCCTTAAGTGCTCTTGAATGTCAACAAATAGGTTGCAGTGAAAACATTAGATATACAATAGATACCATTGAGCACTCATATAGCACTATACACCTTCCATATCCAACCATATTATGGTCTCATACATGACTAGTTGTATGTATATTCATTGTTATAATAGGAGTATGTCTCTTGAATTAACCTGGTTATTCTCCCATAACCAATAATAACATAATATGAAACCAACATTTTATCTAAATGCATCCTTCCATCAATAACATTTTCATACTCTAGGCCTTTGGCCATTACATATCAATTTAAATATTAAAAATTAATTGAGGGAATTCTTACCTCAATCCCCTTCAAAATGTATGCATCAAACTAAATGCATACCTGCCTAGTTGTTATCAACCTACTTGTTTCTATCTGACCAACTGATATTTGTAGAAGCTCCCAAAATTCCTCCTTTATCATTCTGATAACCATTCCTACGACCATCATGGATCTTCACCTAGATGGAAATAATAAGCAATGACAACATCCACATATTTAATCCTGATATATCATTTTTCCTGAATACATAATCCATCATTACTCATACTCAATCTTTATTTCATAATAATAGACTATTCTAAGTTCATAAGCATGTTATATGCATATCCAAGCATGTGCAATTACACATCCATATGCACCAAGCATTTATTGTCAACATGCCTACTACTGCATATGTAATTTAACTTTATTGTATGCCTCATGCCTTCTAGTGGATTTATGTTTCAAATCACTTGCTCATTTATCTATTTATGTTGTATTTGGTTGTCCTTGAATTACTTTAGATCCTTGATGCCTTGTGTGCTCCCATTCTTCTCATCTGCACTATTGTTCCCTGGTCTAAACACTTTCCATCCAAGTTCCACTTGGCCATTCTGTAATCCAACTAGTGTACTGATGGGTGTTCTATATGCACTAAAAACACACTAAAAACCCTCAATTAAATTGTCAACCCATGGTAAGTAAACTTAGAGCTATAACAATATATATGGCAATGTAGAAGGGTTGGTAGTAGTATAGTCTAACTAAGGAAGTGGTTATCTAAGGGATAATCTATTCAAGCAAAAACTAGTAATGAGCAAACCTTACAAAGGAACCCAAACTATGTACCCAAAGTAACCTTTGAACAAAGGATCGATGGATAGTTCTAAGAAAGAAATTAAAAACCCTACTTAAAGGAAACTAACTCAATCATAACAATAAGAAAAAGAAAACTTTCTACCTAATAATCAATAACAACAACAAACTACTTTATTTAACCTACTAAAATTCAATAAGAAACTACCCTATCAAAGCAAGAGAATGGAAAAGAAAGCAACTACACTATTAAAGCAAGTAAACAACTAAATAACCTATGATAACTTCTACAACAAGTAAACTAACCAATAAGAAGCTAATTAAGCTAAGAAACAAGTGAACTCTATTCCTAAGTTGAAATTCAGAACTACTTCTAATTTATGAAAGGAAATCTACTAAATTGAAAGCAAGAGGAATTAACAACTAATCTTTAATCTATGATAAGCAAATTATTCCTTAACCTACCAAAGAAAAAAGACTATCTATCCTACAAAAGCAAGGAAACTATCTTCTAATCTATAAAAGCAAGAAAACTATCTTATAATCTATGAAATGAAGAAAACTATCTTCTAATCTATGAAAGCAGAAAACTATCTTCTAATCTATGAAAAATCAAATATAGTGTTGATGGTTGTGTCTCCGGTGTCTTATAATATCATGATAGCATTTAACAATTAATGATAATTCAAGAGAGATAAACTCGATATTGACTTCAACAAAAAAGTGAAAAGTGTGAATTGGGCAATCCAGTGAAAACTTAGCCATTATAGAAACAACATCAACTACCTTGCATATCCATGTGATTATTGATCATGCATTAATCATCAACAGTATAAATATACTATTCTAGTAAATTCAATTGCATTCTATACTAATTAAGAAAATTCATACTACACTAAACTCAATAATTAACTATGAATTGAAATTGCAACCTAAATCTGCGAAAGGAAATTTCATGAAATAAACTAAACTAATTATATTTTGACAATTCAAATTGCAAAAAGAGAAAATACTCATAAACAAAAATTAAACACTATTTCAACATATGAGAAGTAATCAAATGAACATCCTAAATGACAAATTAATTAAATAAAGATAAATAGAAACTAGATAGGAATACTAGAATTGAAAACTAAAGGCTAATGACTATCCATCCACTGAACCCTGTCAAAGAAATCATGAATTAAAAACTTTGTTTTAAACTATGTTTTTATCATCTATTTCAACATAAAGAAAACTTAATTTATCATCTAGTTACACACATGGTTAGTATCTAAGCTTGCAATCTTGCCTCCTATCAGCTAACAAATCATTGTATACACATGATCCTTCATAATAACCTACAAAATAGACTAAAACAATTAAGCTATAAACAACAATTTATACAATAAGAAAGAAAAATGACAATTCATGTACAGAAAATGAATAAAAAGACAACTACACTATTCAATTCCTAAGCAAACTAATTGGATATTCACCCAGACTGTTGGTGGGCCCCAACAAGTCATGGTTACTCTTCAAAGGTGAACCAAAAGATTCAATAACATGAATTCACCATTAAAACCAAAAACAAAGTCTTTACATAGTCATGGCAAAATGAAAATAGGAAAATAGAGCTAAATTGTCTTTTTTCTCTCTAACTCTCTACTTAAGAATTGTCTAACCACTCGGGTGGTATTTATAGTTTTTACAAGTTGAGAGGTCAACCACTGGAAAGGTTGACCCTATCTAAAAAAAACAAATCACATTTAAGATTCCCTAACTATCGGTGGCTTCTATAAATGAGGTGAGTCAATAATCGCCCAACATAACAACCAAATCGAGTTGTCAAGAGTTCAATAGTTGGAGGCCACGAGCACAAGAAAAACCCATGTCTCTGATTCAGCCATCGCTGGTCACCGATATGATAGCCACCAAATCGCCCATAGTTTTTGTGTAGGACGGAGTGCCAGATGAAGTTCTGGACGGAGTACCAAAAATAGTGTTGGATGGAGTACCGGACAAAGTGCCGGATGCAAAAACAAGCTGCAATTTTTCCTTGTGACACACAAAACATGAATTAGTTTCCTAGGATCATAAAAACATGTTAATTTAATCTCAAAATCATCACAAAACATGAATTGTGCATACCTGGTGTGAATCATAGCGATTTGACACAAAAGCTCTTCAAAACAGGAAAAACAAGAAAAACACATATACACATTTGGCAAAAAGGATCTAATTAACATCATAAAATCAGTCATATCACGGGCCCAACAATACCCCCACACCTAATATTTTTCAAGTTCCACTGTAAACAAAAATAAATTTCCCCTCATGACTATGCCTGCTAAGGAATATCAGCTTTAGAAGATTCTCCTTCTTGCCATGAATATTTTGAATTATGCCTCTTGTATTTCTTCAATTGTGCTCTGAGGTTGTGGTTGGATTTGGTCATCTCATCAACCAACCTTGGTAGGGAATTCACCTTTTCTTGGAGGACTTCATTATCATGGTGAAGATGTGTGTCCATAGTATTCCTATCTTCTAACTGTTGCAACAGCTGAAAATTCTCTTTTTCTAGCTTCTCAATGGTTGGAGCAGGATCAGTTATTTCAGAGGAAGGCTTAGATCCTTTGAATGATGAAGAGTATATATCATTCTTAGGATATGGAGTAGGTATTGGTGAGGTGGGATTAATAGGGGGTTGATGAGGAGAAGTAGGTTTTGATTTTGTCTTTCTTTGAGGCTCCAATTCATCTAGAGATACTTCCCTAAGTATTTTGTGAGGACTCTCGAGGTCGGAGGATACTTGGATAGGGTCTAAAGTAGTCATGGGTTTTACATATGGTTTTCCTATTGTGTGTAATGACCCTAATTGGATAAATGATTAAATATTATTAAGTAAGATCTAATTAAAGTAATAATTGGGGATTAACTAAGTAATAATAATCGAACTGAAGATCACATTTAATGACCTATGACATAAATTTAAGAGATAAAAAAAAAATGAGATAACATGAATTGTGTATGCAGTAGAGGGTGGCGTATGTAGGGCGAGAAGCCCAGAAATACCGAGATGATAAAAATATTAATGAAGGGATGAAGGATGGAGGACGGGGGTGGTTGTGAAGTAAATGTGTGAGTCGGCAGGGAGGAATAAGGGACGGGAAGAGGGGGATGTGCGCACCATTCGGCAAGGAGGGGGAATGGATGTTGCGGACTAGAATTGTTGAGCCGACTGTATTGGCGTGGACTATTTTGTTTTTCCGTGAGAAGAGAGACTCTGGATGATTATGTTTTGTCGTGAGCAAAGAGCCTCTGGAGGGTTGTGTTTTGCTGTGAGCAGCGATTTTTTTCTGTGAACTATTGTATTTTGTGGACTGTTGCCTTGCTGTGAGCAAGGATTAGAGTTCCCGGTTGAGATTTTATCTGGGGAGGCACCGGGTTGCTAGAGGTTTTGGGCACAGAGGGCCAGATATCCATAGATATCCTAGAGCTAGGTAGTTTTCCTAGTTGGCAGGGAGGACAGTAGTTTTGGGCAATTATTTTCTTGTTTGTAGCAGGGTTGATCTGTGTAGCAGGGAGCAGAAAGGCAGCAGCAAGGCAAAGAGACAACAGAGATTAGCATCAAATCCAGGTACTTGTTAAGTTATGTATTTATTTCATTCTTCCATGAAATTAGTATTTATTGATAAATCTAAGTTACTGAAGTTGTTGTTATAAAAGTCAATATCATACTATGAAGTTTTGTTTCAGTTTACTTTCATAAAATGTTTAGGAAACTTAATGATGTTTAGAAATATATGGGAATTACATATGGTATCAGAGCGTCTTAGTTCGAAATCTGGGCCTAAGGGCCAAAACCCCAAGTGTTAACTCCAACCACGATTAAACTACAAACAAAATATGTTCAGTTTGACCCAATATGACTGATACAGTACCCGAAAATATACTCAGGTAGTATCCCTTCATTATCCAAGCAAATGATCTCATAGATATATCACAAGCAACTTCTTTAGGCAATATCCTGTAAATGGATTATGTATGGTTACTACAGTTTTAGTCTGAATATTCAATGGAACGCCCTTTAAATTAAGTGGCAGTAAACCAGATAGTTTGAAGGATCACTTCCCACGAAATGGCTACCATTAAATCAGCCCAATACAGCTATTAAGCATGAAAAGAGAGTTGATAATTTAAATGTACTGGAGCAGTACTTGTCAATGAAGTTTCGGGTAAGATAGACACCTGAAATTGATGAAAATGTCGAAGGGAAGCTTCTATTGAAGGCTTGAAACTGGTAAGATTCAATGACTACACGAACCATACTAAATAAAATGCAAAAAGGCAATTGCGGGACCTTGAAATGGCCTATTTCACCTCGAACTTACCTAAATGGGGGAAACTGTCGATGCACAGTCGAAAAAAGGAAATTTAGCAGACTTGTACCGCACAGGAATAGTGTGAACTAATTGCCTGTATTAAGCCTCGATGATTGTAATAATGAACTATAGACCCATATAAATTTCAACCGTGCCAAGAGAGCAATTTTAACACTACGTAATGTTTTGTGAAACTAATCGATTTTTCCCAAAGAAGAGTTGTCTGTTACACGGGAGAATGGATCTGTGTCGTCAGATCTCGGGCGGAATCCCGTCAGCCGTTAGATCTAGAAAATTTGCACGGGGTTTAAGCCCTGGCGTGCATAGGAGGATTCCCAGAAGAGTCATCGGGGTTTTGTTAAGTCTGAGAATCGAGACCTTGTGGTTCTTGAAATCCCGAGAACGGACCCTAGCTGTTGATCTCGGCAGGACACGTGTCAGCATTTTGGGGAGGCATCGAGATTTTACCATTGGAGATTTTAGGAGTGTATAACCGTTGCATAATGGAATCACGATTCACGATTTTCTGATAGGATCGGATCCATCCAAATGGTAGTGACGCGTGTCAGAAGATCCCGGAGGGTCATGAAATCGGGGATTTCGGAGACGTGAGACTTGTGCAAGTTGAAATCGCGATACGCGATTTCCCGATTGGATCTGTACCATCCATCAGAGAGGACGTGTGGCATGAGATCCTAACGAGTCGGTGTTTGGGGGCATCGGAGTTTTCGAGGGTAAAGAAATGGTGCAACAGGAAATCGCGATCCACAATTTCTCGACACGGTCGGAGCCATTCGATTGGAGGGACGCGTGTTAGAGGATCTGAAGGAGTCGGGATTCGGCATTTCGGGTTTCCCGCATACGAAATAATCACGACCGGAGAAGTCGCGAAATCCCGAAATGCGACGGGTCCCACAACCATAGCGTTTAAGTGAAAGACAGGTGTCACTCCATATCAGGGTTCGGAGCTCAGAAGGTCCAACCTTGCCGAGAGTTAACGACAGGTGGCATCGGATATCGGAGGATCAGGGATCCTGAGGATGTAAGTCCTACACCTTTTAGTTTCGTGAAGTCCGAAATCCCGATAATGGATAAGACTACGGTCACAAGGCGAGGTTGTGTGGATCACAAACATAGCTTAAAGGGATAATGTGTTAGGAGATCATCGGGGATCGGGGGATCGGGAATCCTAAGGACGTGTGCGCATTGACATCACAAACGCCGAAACCCCGAATCCCGATAGGGTGATACAAGGCTACGGTCGCGGAGGCGGTCATATGGACCAAGCTCATAGTAAAATGGGCTAACTAAGAAAAGGGCCCATCGAGAAAGTTGAGCACAAAATCCCGATAGGAGGGTTTATGGTAACAGGATTGTGAGTGCGGTTGTATGGACCAAGGTATAGTTAGTAAGGGGATAGCTCATAGAGACTGAGCCCATCACGAATCAGGGTTTGGAGAGGTAAAGATTTCGTGACAGCAAAGAGTCTGAAACCCCGATACAGAGTCGGGGATAAGTCACGGTAGGTGTAGAGGCCGTGATGAGCACATGGAACCCATGCGGGCCCAAACCCTTGTAAGTACATTTAATAATATATATATATATATAATATAAAGTGTTAAAAAAAAATATAATTTAAAGTAAATTAAATAATTAAGTAAAATTAGTAAAACTAAATAATTAAGTAAAATTACTAAAATTAAATAAATAAGTAAAAGATAAATTGAGTTAAATTAGTGTAATAATAATTTTAAAAATAATTATTTTAGTGTAAGGTTAATCTACCTTAAAGTTCGATGTTAACCAAGGTTAGATGCTTCATCCTAACCCAAACCTAGCCAATTCCCCTGACGGAGTAATGTTTGTTTACAGACAAGTAAAGAAAACTTACACCCAACCCTGTTTCTAAGTTTAAGTAGCACCAATATGAAACGTCCTTGAACTCACCCGGACAACTTTGGGGTGATACAGGTTAAGTCATACAAGATGGTCAGGACTCGAAGGCGTCGAGGCAGGGGAGCGTCATCACGGGCACCACCGACGCCACCCACACCATCAACACCACTGACACCATCAGCACCACCACCACCATCGCCCGAACTAGCCCTCATACTGCGCTCGTTGGAAGCCATTAACGAGACCTTAAAGGGGCGCCAGCCAGCAGGGGCTGAAGTGGAACCCACACCATCTGGAACGAGTAATCCAGAAGCATCAAGGAACTCAAGGGTAGAATTTCCACCTAAAGACATCACGCGAGAATTGCAGAAGATCAAACTTCTGGAGTTTGCCGGAGGTCGCTCCAATGAACGCGCGGAAGCATGGTTGGAAGGCATGACAAGGTGTTTTGCCTTAAGGGACTATGCGTCAAATTCAAAGGCCAAGATTGCAATTTTTCAGTTAAGAGACAGCGCCTTGAACTGGTGGGGCAGCTTGGAAAGACAACTACACCTTACCCCAGACACAGTATCTTGGGAACTTTTCGAGGAGAGGTTCCGAAGGAAATATCTACCAGCATACTACGAGGAACAACAAGTAGGGGCGTTTCACACCTTAATACAAGGAAACAGAACTGTAGAAAAATATGAGATCAGATTTATGGAACTGGTCAAATATGTGTCGTATATGGATACCGACCAACGACAGGCAGATCGCTTTGTCTATGGATTGAACCCTAAGATAAGAGCTATGGTGCGGATGTGGAAACCGTCTTCAATAGCGGAGGCGGTAGAAAATGCACATTATGTGGAAGAACACTTAAACTTAACTGGGGGTACAAGATAGACATTTCTGCATCGCCCAGGATTCATAAGAAATACCCCGAGGACATTTCCTAGGGGAGGGGGCTCAAGGCCACCACCTTATGGTAACAGAGTCGTGCCAAGGACAGTAGCTGCAGGGATTTCAATGGCAGCTAGTGCAGCATCTCGTTCATTGCCAATGGTGCAAACAGGTCCACGACCATATCGGGGAACAACTAGTAGGGGCAGAGGTTCCAGGGGAAGGAACTCATTTCAAGGAAAGACACATAACAATGTACAAGTTCATTCTGGTGTTACCTGTTGGGGTGCGAGGGACCCCATTACCAGCGTGACTGTCCAGAGTTACAATCGGGGTTCGTGCATAATGAAGGGAGGGCACCAATGGGGAAAGCAAGTAGCAACCACCATATTTACGCAGCGGTAAATAACCGCCAGGATGAACATCAATCCACCGTAGTGGAGTCGTCAGGTACGCTAAATCATATTAATGTTAAGATTTTGTTTGATTTTGGCGTGATAGAAAGTTTCATTTCACCATCTGCATTAGAAAAGAGTGGGCTGGCAACCTACGAGCACGATGACTTTAAACAAGTTAAGATGGCTTCGGCGGAAAAACAAGTTGTAGGACCTAGTGTCGATAATTGTATAGTAAACCTAGGAGTGTGCACTACCAGGTTGAAGGTATACGTCACTGCTCTTGGGGCATATGACTTAATCATTGGAATGGATTGGTTAGCAGCTCATCGAGCTTTGATATATTTCTTCGCAAAGAAGGTGCTTTGTGTCAACGATAAAGGAAAACCGATAGAGATTCTGGGTGTACAGACAAAAGTGTCATTACGCTTTATATCAACTATGAAGGTCAAGCGATGCTTGAGACAAGGGTGTCGACTTTATGTAGTAGAGGTAGTGAAAGAAAGGAAGGGACCCTCATTGGATCAGTATCTGATATTGTCAGAATTTCAAGATGTTTTCTCGAACGAGTTACCAGGGTTACCTCCGGAAAGGGAGCTTGATTTTACAATTGAGCTAAAACCTAGTGCAGAACCAATATCCAAGACTCTGTATCAAATGACAGCACCGGAACTTTGTGAATTGCAAATGCAGTTGAAGGAGTTACTAGACTTAGGGCTAGTAAGGCCCAGTGTCTCAACTTGGGGTGCACTGGTAATTTTTGTAAAGAAGAAGGATGGATCCTTACGACTGTGTATAGACTACAGGGACTTGAACCGTGCTACAGGGAAAAATAGGTACCCAATGCCACGAATAGATGACCTCTTCGATCAGATGAAAGGAGCAGTGGTATTCTCAAAGATCGATTTGTGATCTGGATATCATCAGTTAAGGATTAAGGAAGGTGATATCCCAAAAACTGCCTTTCGAACTCAGTTTGGACATTACGAATTTGTTGTGGTACCTTTCGGATTGACTAATGCGCTAGCAGTGTTCATGAGCCTCATGAATGGCATATTCCGAAAGTACTTAGACCATTTTGTACAAGTTTTTCTGGATGACATTCTCATCTATTCCAGGAATGAAAGAGAACACGAGGAACACTTGCGAATAGTGTTGTCTTGCCTTAGGGAGAACAAACTGTATGGGAAGTTGTCGAAGTGTTCCTTCTTCCAGACAAAGATCCACTATTTAGGTCATATCATTTCAGGCGAAGGAATCTCGGTGGACCTAGAAAAGGTAAAGGCCATTATGGAATGGCCAGTGCCGAAGAATTCCCATGAGGTAAGGAGCTTCATGGGGCTAGCAGGTTACTACCAGAGATTTGAGGAAGGATTTTCAAAAATAGCAAAACCCATCACCACTTTGCAACGCAAGGGGGTCAGGTATGAGTGGACAGAAGAATGTGATAGCACATTCACTGAGCTTAAGAGGTTACTAACTTGTGCGCCAATTCTACGAGTGCCAGACATGAAAAAGGACTTCATGGTCTGCACAGATGCCTCAAAACAAGGATTGGGGGCCGTGCTAATGCAGGATGGAGGAGTGATAGCTTATGCGTCAAGAAAGTTGAAGAAGCATGAAGAGTTATACGCAAATCATGATTTAGAGTTGGCAGCTGTAATGCTAGCTCTGAAACTTTGGAGGCACTATCTTGTGGGGTTAAATTTTGAACTCAAAACGGACCATCAAAGCTTAAAACACCTCTTCACTCAAAGAGATTTGAATGCCAGGCAAAGGCGATGGAGTGAGTTTATGAGTGAGTATGATTTTGGTATTTCATATATAAAGGGAAAGGAAAATGTGGTGGCATATGCCTTGAGTAGGAAACCACATGTCTTCTCCTTGGTGACCTTAAAGTTCAGTCTGGGGGAACAGGTGTTGACACAACTACTAGAAGACAGTTGGTATTTAAAGGTTACTTCATACCTACAAAGCGGGAGGCAGATAGACCCAAAGTATGAAGGATATAATCTGGAAACAGACGGATTGTTAAGATATCGAGGAAGGATGTACATCCCTGAAAATGGGGATATTCGAAGCATCATACTGAAGGAAGCCCATAGATCACTTTATTGTGCGCATCCGGGAGTTAATAAGATGTATGCATATATGAATAAACTCTTCTTTTGGGTAGGCATGAAGTGCGATGTAGTCCATTTCGTCACCAGATGCCTAGAGTGTCAACAAGTGAAGGCCGATCACCATCACCCGACAGGCCTCCTACAACCACATGATGTTCCTATGTCTAAATGGGAAGTCATCTCAATGGATTGTGTTGTAGGGTTTCCACTCACATCTCATAGACACAATCCCATTCTTGTGATAGTGGATAAGTTAACCAAGAGTGCTCATTTCATTCCGGTTAGAGACACATATGATGTTACTGATGTGGCTCGAGTGTTCTTAAGAGAGGTTATCCGTTTGCATGGGATACCTAAGAAGATCATTTCAGATAGAGACTCTAGATTCACTTCTAGATTTTGGACAAGTTTACAGTCAACATTGGGGACTCAATTGAACTTAAGCACAACTTATCACCCTGAAACAGATGGGAAAACTAAGAGAGTAAATCAAGTTATGGAAGACATGCTTAGGATGTATGTAATGGATAATCAAACCCAGTGGGAAAAGTACCTACCTTTGGTAGAGTTTGCTTACAATAGCAGTTATCATAGTTCCATTGGAATGCCACCATACGAAGCTTTGTATGGGAGGCCATGCAAAACACCATTGAGTTGAGATAGATTAGAAGACTGAGTAACAGTTGGGCTAGAATTGATTCAAGAAATGGAGGAACAGGTGATTCAGATCAGGCAGAGACTAAAGGAAGCACGAGATAGGCAGAAAAGCTATGCAGATACACACAGGGTCGACCGAAGTTATGAAGTGGGAGATCCGGTTTTCATTCGTATCAGGCCTAATAAGAGTACCATACGGTTCGAGAAGGGGACAAAGTTGTCACCACGGTTTATTGGGCCATTTAGGGTCCAAGAGAAAATTGGAACTGTTGCCTATCGTCTCGTACTGCCACCCCACTTGCATAAAACTCATAATATATTTCATGTATCTGTTTTACGTCATTATGTTGCTGATGAATCACATAAACTAAATTGGAAAGAGTTGTAGGTATCGGACATGGGAACCCTCACAGTCGAACCATTACGCATATTGGACTGTAGAGTCCGACAGCTTAGAAACTGTTTGGTAGACCAAGTTAAGGTCCAGTGGGACAAGTATAGTCCCGGATCTACTACTTGGGAGGACGCCGAGACACTACGGCGAGACTATCCATCACTATTTTGACCACCTCGAGAACGTGTTTCTCGAAGGAAGGGGGTAGCTAACACCACCTTTTGAATTAGACGACCATGATTACCTAAGGCCTATACACTTTATTTCCTAGTCACAGTGGAACTATTAAGTGATATGTTTAAACTTTAAACTTATGAACAGTAATGAATGTTTAAGTGTTGTTGATGACGATGCATGTAAAGCGATCTATTATGTGAATGAAAATTTTATGAATGTTTAAATACTATTGATGATGATGTATATGATGAGACATATTGTGAGAAAGAGAAATTGTTGAATGTTTAAATACCATTAGAATGATGTTGGATACGA
>ML781211.1:1174198-1190028 GCA_009831015.1 Picea engelmannii | reverse complement strand
CAATTCCCAAGACACGTCTTCAATGTTCATATTTAGTTGTAGTAAGAGTGTCTTCCACCAAAGAAGTGCACTCCCTTTCAAATGAAATAATTCCATGCATATCTTCATGTTGGAGGCAAAATCGTGTAATGCAAAACACATTTCCATGTTCTCCTACCAAGATTCGGTGGATAAACCATCCGTGTAATCCCAAAACTAGAAAACAATTACCTTCTCGACTTTTCTATTGACACTACCACTAAATACTGGATGGCGTTTCTAACCCTCATTGGGTAGAAATTCCATTCCCTCATCACGCTCAAGGCGATTTATCAGTGCCTCTTACATCCTTTGAAAAGAGCTCATCATACCAATGACATCGCCCACTGCAACATGCTCCTTCTCAATATAATGCTCTTCTCTCTGTGGATTGGACCCCTCGGGTGTAGATGTACTTGGAGGAGGCATACCTCTTCCTCTTGCACCCCGACATCTACTCATTCTCCATCCTCTAACCATGATACCTTCCATGAAACAAACTCAAATTATGTTAGTGATATATCTTAATGTAAACAATGCATTGGAAGTCCTAATGAGTCTTGTGTCGTAGAGTAAAACCCTTCTCTAATACCATATGTAAAAACCCCCCAATAACTTGAGCATCAATATGTAAGAAAATACAACGAATGTAGCATTTTTAATTTATTTAAAAATAACTTATCAAATTACGCAACTAATTTGAACATTTTAAATGTGTAATTAAAACAATATATATCATCTACACAAATACAAATCCATTCGTCTAGAACTAAATGATGTTCTAGCACTAATTTTAAATAATTCTATTTAATGTAACAATAGGGTATATATGTATTTTCATCTTTCTACCTTACCTAATTCTGCACAACTTACACATTATTTTAGTTATATCAAGAACAAAACATAAGTTATATTCTAATAAAATCATTAAAATTAATTTCATAAAACCATTCATTTTCTTTCTATGTCATTAATTATATAAATTATTTAATAAAATCATTGTTATAGATCGTTGATATCAAACATTAACATGTAAGCCATCATATAGAATCCTAAAATATCAATAATATATATATTTTTTTCTTCCTATATGCACTTAAATTTTATATTACATTATTTTATGACTCTAATTAAATAAATATCAGGGACTTTATTTTAATTTTTAGTTATTTATTTTTATTTGTGTTCAATTCTTTCTGATTACTCACAACCATACTATCCCTTATCATAAGGTGGAAATTATTGAATTTTACATTCAAATTTATGAATCATAGTATACATTATAGGAAAACTAAATCTCCCTTGAGTTTTGACGATTTTTCTACATGTCCGATGCTGATTGATACAGTTATAAAATTTATACTAATTCATGATCAATAGTATATTTAAAATGTGTTTATATAATACATCTTTGTGTTACTTTTTAAAACTGATAATGTTAAATTCTAAAAGGTTTTATATTATAAAATTTATACTAATTCATGATCAATAGTATATTTAAAATGTGTTTATATAATACATCTTTGTGTTACTTTTTAAAACTGATAATGTTAAATTCTAAAAGGTTTTATAATATAGTTGAATATTTATATTATGGATATGCACGACTAAAAGGTTTTATAATATAGTTGAATATTTATATTATGGATATGCACGACTAGAAACAAAATAACTTTAATGCGAAACAAAACCTTTAAAAAGAGTTCTTCTCTTAAAAATGGATTATTCCAACTAATTGAGCAATAAACATTAGATGGTATTCTTGCATCATCAATTCAAATAGATTTTAAATCCTTTAATACTTCATTATGGATCGGATAACGTTGATTTACAACCAACTTATAACCACACATATCGTGGTGAAATGTAATTAAGAATGAACAAACATGCACTTAAGTTGATGAGGTTTTCCTCCTTCAACCTCCGTATTGAAGTTTCTTGATAGAAACATTTACTTTGATATTCATTATCCTAGATTTAATTCCAACTAAACAATAATCTCTATGCCAATAGTCTAAACAAGGCCATAACTTGTTTAATGAAGAATCCTATAAATCCGATAACCTACAAAGATAATAAGAACTGTTAGGTTGTGGGTTAGGATTCACATAGAGATAGTCGGGGAGGAAAATATGCGGATGCAATTTTCTTAGAGATTAAAATTTTTCCTACATCGTCTCTTCAATTACGAAATCAGGGTCACTTAATTTAAAAAGAATAAATAGTATTAAAGACGTATGGAGAGCATGCACTATCATCTGGCGTTAACTGTAGTGCAACATTATTACTCCTGGTTAATAGAATTCGAGTGATAACTACCTTGATTCATAATCACCATACCACATAAAACAGTTAGACGAAAAATCCATTGATATTTACAGAAAAAAGAATCACAAATTGAAGATTGTCAATGTGGGTGATCACAATGACACTTAATTATTGAAGACTGCAATGTCGACAAAATTTATTTTCAGTTACCCCTTGAATATAGAAGTAATATTTTCATCAATTTTATTCTTGTTCATGCTCATTTCTTCAACAGTCTATTAAATTAATTGTTCTAATTGGTCTTTATTAGCTGGGTTTTATTAAATGATTACACGCATGCAAAATTTCTAAATCCCCGTCAGTTGTCTAGACCACCAACAAATTAAAGGGAATTGTTTTTGTGTTGTTATTTTTGAATCAAACACTTGCTCTCTAATTCATGTTTGGGAGTGAGATTTTCATATAAAAAGCACAGATAAGGTGAATAATGCAAATAGGGAAGGACAAGTTTTTAGAGGTAAAGTCTTTAGTAGTGATTTAGGAAAACTTTGAAGGAAGAATAAGAAATGCCTAGGTAACTACATCATTCCTTCTATGGGTTATGAAAGAAATTGGTCCAGGCTCTGTGTGCATAAAGTAGGCATTCTCAAGCATATACCTTTATTTTTTACATCGAACAACTCATACCACAACTTCAAATGGATATGCAGTGCAAATAAGGGAACAAACGATAATGTTTCTATGTAAGCATGACACTACCACATCCATTGGCTCAAATAAAATCGCCCTTACAAGGGTTGAACCATCAAGAAAAATTAAGGAAAATGAGGCATGAAAACATGGATAGATCCACAAGGTATTTTAAATACCTGTGGAAAAATTTTCAAATTCGTTGCGCATTGTGAAATTATTGCAGCATGGTGAAATTGCTACAACAATAATGTTTCCGCCTCACAAAACAACTATGTCATCGCTCTAAGTGCGCAACAAGATTACTGTGCAAGACGACTTAAAAGTCCTTCTAATTATTCCACATAAGCTTATCAAGTCAAGGGGGAAAGCATGATGTTATATAGCATGACCAAATCCAAACAAATAGTGTTCTAAGTGACCATTTATAGAATAGATGGTGAAAAGAAAAGTCCCAACCTTGCCTTCAAATCCATAACTAGAACATAAATATTCTTTTTTTATTTCTTGTAAAAATAACATTCTAAAAATGAAATAAATTCATTTATTGCATCGTTTCATAAAACAACGAAATTATATAATGGAGAAAAAGCATTTTTCCTATAGAGTTTATGGTCGAATAAATTACCAATACAACATCGAATATGATTAAATTTAATTTAATATACTACATTAATTAAAAAACATTCAGAGACTATTATTGTACAATGAGAGTTCTTCCTAATCAATAAATCAACATATATTAAATATTGTAACCAGAAAAAGGTGACTGTGATGATAATCTTCAATCACAACTTGATAAATGTCTTCTTGCTTGCAATTTCAAAGACTTCATCGGTTACTCCCACCCAACGCTAGGGGTAATCATATTCCCCCTTATCCCCCCGAGCCGCAAAGGGGTCACACACAAAAACATAATGTAGCTTAAGATTTCCCTCACAAGGAGCAGATTCCCCCTCTTATGCACAACTTGCAGGAGAAATCACACAAGTAAACTAGTCACATGACAACATTGACAACATTTCCGTCATCCAGCAATAGGGTATTCTACTCCTTCTTCTCCCTTCTTTTTATAAGAATTTTCACTTTGACACTTGTCATCTCATGCATAATTAAAAAAAATTAATAATTAAATTTGAGATTATTCACTTTCAACACATGTCACTCTTCCCTCAAGTTGCACATGTTTTAATTTCTTTTAATTAAATAAGTTTTGAATTTTTCCTCACCTCCAGAATTAGTTCCTAGATTTCTTCCTAGTTGTCCCTTAATTCCTAAATTTATCCTTTATTCTCCCTTTTCTAGATTTTTCTTAGTCTAATTTGCCTTAGGCTCATTATTATAATTTAATTAGGAATGAGGATTTAGACTTATGTTTTAACTATGTTCTTGTTCATAATTTAATATATAATTATTTTTTCTTTTCTAATAAATCTAAGTATTCAATTTATCCTCTAAAGTCTTATAATTTTTTATTAAATTTTCTTGACGTTTCATTTTCTTAATTTGAATTTTAGATTAACCTAGGACGTGCACTTCAATATGCACCTATGTAGTCCAAGGGTTTCACTTTCCATGTTGACTTAGTTTGAAAGTTGTCTAATGCTTGGAGTCAATACTCCACCCGTCGACCTTGTGTAAGACTTAGGGATTACTGAGGAATAAGAAATACGCCTTATTGCATGCCCCTAAGAAATCGTCATGAGTGACTGTCTCGGTTTTCCCTGAGGGAATTGTGAACCTCTTAGGAGAAAGGTAGTTATTAACCTTCAGTTATGGTCATGGTGGGAGTGCTAGTAGGTTGTGATAGGGACACTACCACACCTCTCCCTACATTGTATTATATATGTGTATGACCCCTTTACTCCATATCTGAGCTGGATTAGAATGCATCACCATGTCTGCATCCACTGACAAAGATAATATTAATAAATCTTATACATAAAATCCATAACTAAAATCATGATCATAGTAAATGCGTAATAAAAACAAGTACTCATAATAAAAGTCAATAGTCCACTCCCTGACTGCATATGGAGTTGAAGGTATCTTTTTGATGCCATCAACATCCTCATCATGCCATGTTTCCTGCACACTTAGGAAACATCATCATAATACCTTTCAATGCTATACATCAATATTAACAACATATCAATTTCAATACTCAATCATAGCGTAAATTTTAACTCATAAACCAAATCAGATAATCATAAAGTACCATGTTTAGCTGGATCACTTGCACAAAAGTGTCCTCAAAGAATAATCAGTGTTATGAAAAAAATGTGGTTGGTGAAATATGGATGTTACAATGCGACTCAGGATGAGATGTAGTTGATATGATGTGGTTTTTCTATCATGATTAAGTGATTTTATGTTCTTAATACATGTGGTAGTTAACATGTAATTCTTTGATATTGGTAATGGTGTGGTGATGTTATGTTCTGATGATCACATGTGAGAGTCAGCATACAGTTCTTTGATATTCATGAAGATTGATAATGTTATTCTCTCATGATGTCATGCAACAATTAACATGTGGTACTTTGATATGTATGTTATGATGATGTTGTGTTCACATTATGGCATGCAATAGTTGGCATGTAGTTATTTGACATTTAATTTATGATGATGATATTTTCTCATGATCACATGTAGTTATTTTATATTCATGACGAGATAATGTTTTTTTCATTAATCATTGGTTTTATTATGTGAGATGAGGTTAGATACTAGGGGAACTCCATCATCCAAAAAGGTCATTGCTTTAAAGACTTTGTGGTAGCCCACAACCTTGAAGGGAAAGATCTATCTACATGAGCCTAACTTTAAAAGGGAGGTAAAAATCAATCACTAATGTTAGATTGGCATTAGTTTTATAACGAATTCACAGCTCCGAACTTTGGGGCTTTTCAACGCACCTCTCCACAGGTCTCCTAGAGTGGTTGACCGACGAATACAAACAGGCAATAATCCAATGGACAAGATGCTCCAACAAATGAACGGTTCAGATTTATTTCAGACTTCGGGTGTGCAAGAATTTACACAATGTAAGACCTTGTATCTCCTGAATTCCAACGTACCAAATTTACTCTCCTTCCTCCATGTGTCCTCCTTCAAATCAACGATGGAGATCTACTCCATCATTCAGACTGTCGGTCCTCCAGACTTGATGATCTGTTGACACGTGTCCACTAGAATCAATACCCTAGATGATTTTTTGACTTTGGTACTTCAGGGGGTTCTGAATCCTCCGCACTCTTCAAATGAAATATGTTGACCTCACAAAGTCTGAAGGACTTTCAGTGGTAACTCCAGTGCTACTTTCCCAAATCTAGCAGCTAAGAAAGGCTTGGGTTCTCCACGAGTGGATCTCATCTACTCGTCCTCCAAACTAAATAAACTCCTTCCTTTTCAAAGGATATTGGTCACTATCCTTCCTAATCTTGACCAAGCAAGGAGATTTCGACCTCTGGCACCTTCCTTTGCACCACTATGAACACTTTACAACTTCCTACATAGAAAGTTTTCTAAGTCACTGCTACACACCTCTGGTGCCTGTTCACATTGAGACTTTGGAGTTTCTTGAGAAATTGTTGTGCACTCCTTGTGCTCTCCATACTTAGAATATTTAACACTCCAACTGATTATGCACTCCTTACACTTCCTCTGCAAAGTTTCACACTACCTCTTATGAGCTTCTGAGTCAGACTCAACTCAACCTTTTCACACCTTATGGGAATTGTTCACTCCTTGCACTAGATCTCTTAGAAGAGAAACAATTGAAACTTAAAGAAACATTAACAGCTCCTCTGTCTAACTAATAAATGCATACATATGAACATAATCAACCGAAAAAAGAAAATAAAATAGAATTCACTCAATGAACTCATAAATAAGTAACACCATGCATTTGGAATCGAACCTTTATGCTTATATTCATTCAACAAAGTATTTACATGGACTCATACCATTCTCAGTAGCTCTCTATAATAACCAAAAACAATCACAATAAGATTTAACAACCTAATTTGGGCATAGATTACATATATTTATACACGGAATGAATTCGCGAGCCTTCCCTCCAACATATCTTAGTGCTATCCTATCATTGTTAAAACATTTATCTACTAAGGCCTATTACATTGAATGAACATTTACAAATTAGATAAGAGTTGATGCTTGAAATCTATACAATACTGTACATAATTAAGACAATTACAATCTCTTGTGATCTTATACAATGGATCAAGCCTCCAAATATTAAAGGGATTTAATTACAATGGTTTTAAACATCAAAATGATGCGCTCTCCTCAAAATTCAAAACATTTTGAAATTTGCATGTTGGGTGCTGAGCTATCCTCCACTCGACCTCTCTAGACTGATGACGATGCTCCTGCATCATAATCCTCTGGAAAAAATATTCATGGACTCTTATCCATGGTTTCCTGTAATGTTTTTCCATGCTTCTGATATCAGATTCAGTTACCCAACTAACATCCTATGCTATGTGATCTTTCCACTTCACCAGGTACTCAAAATAAGTTTTCCTCCTGGTCTTCTTACCAATTCTTTGATCTAGAATTTTATCCACCTGTGGCTTCTCCATTGTGGGAATCTTCTTTTTCCATTGGATCTCCTTCTGATCATCTGATTATCCTGTATCATCCATCCTATAAGGGTACAAGTCTACAACATTGAATATCACTGATATTCCAACATTTTCCGGTAGCTCAATTTCGTAAGTGTTGGTAACAAATTTTCTGAGGATTTTGCATGGTCCTATATTCTTCATATTTAATTTGTTATATTTTCCCCTTGGGAACCTTTCCTTCCTCATATATGCTAAAACCTTATCTCCAACCTCAAAATGAACCTATCTTCTCCTCTGGTTGATTAATCTCTTGTACTTCTCGATGTTATCCTCTAAGTGTCCCTTTATCTGATCATATATCTCTTGCATATCTACTACAAAGTTTTATTCTCCTTCACTTCAGAAATCATCATGTCCCAAATTTATTAACTCTGAAATTCCTCTTAGATGCATCCCATACACTATCTGAAATGGAATTTTTCCAGTGCTTCTATTCGGTGAATCATTATAAGCAAACTCTGCCTGGGGAAGAATTTGATCTCACTGACTGTGATGTTCAGTGACCAAGCTCCTAAATTTTTTTCCTAATATTTGATTTACCACTTTAGTATGTCTGTCTGTTTGAGGGTGATTTGATGAACTGAAGGAGAAATATGTCCCCAACTTCTTCCACAGAGTTTTCCAAAAGTGTCCCATGAATTTGGTATCTCTGTCTGAGACTATACTACTATGCAAGCCATGTAATCTCAAAACCTCCTTTAAAAATAAATTGGTTATGTGTTGGGCCCCAACAACTCCCCCTAAATTTTTACAAAATTCAAAGGCCCCCCATTAGAATGTTGATAATTATAATGAGCTACAGAATCAACCTTTTCAAATAGTTCCATACCTTGGATTGCTTTGAGACAAACTTAAGACATTCACTATAGTATGAGACATTCATTGCAAGAGTATATGTCAAAATTTAGAAACGAGCATAAAAATCTCAATTTAAACAAAAATGTTAATTTGTATCAACTGTTTACTTTCGTTTAAATTATGACTATGTGTTTATTTTGAATAATGTGTTCAATACTTCATCAAATAATGTTTTGGTTGGTTTCTCATTTTCATAAAATCATTTGGTGATATTAATTAATTAAATTATTTTTTCATTTTGCATCTCATTTCAAAATAAAAGTAATAATAATAAAAAAAAGAATTATCTATCATTTGTTTGATTTTGTAAAAGAAAAAAATAATATTTTTCTCTTCTCCATTAACTTGAAGCTTCTAGAATTTTAAGATCATATTTGAAAGAAAATTATAAACAATGTTTGTTTAGAACTTATAGTTAGTTTAAATTCATTTTTTATTTTATTGTTCTAGAATTTGTTTTATTCACAATTTTTAGGTTATTAATTTAGATTTCTTTTTGTTTCAAAGGTTTCTATTATCAAATATTTGATATGGATCTGATCATGGCTTGATTTTATTATCCAAATACGTTCAATATGATTGATCCAAAAATAATATTGGATTGCTATAAATAATTGTATGAGCAACAACAGATAAAATTTGGAAAGATGTCAAGATCAGAAAGACGATTTTACAGGACTAATTGCAGTCAAACCGTGAGGAATTTGAAGAAACGGTTGAAAACCCATTTCCCAAATGGACCCTTTTACCTTCCCCATGCAAAGTTTCCCTAAAAAATGCACGAATTGAGAGATATTGGTGTCTGTTTACGAGGAAAATTTCAGGTGGTCGAAATTATTAGTGACACTGAGATTGTTCACTCATTGTATAAATAGATGAGAAAGTTCAGAGCCACAAAGATACAAGAATTGGAGAGGAGGTTTTTTATCCCTTATCTTTTGTATATTATTTATTTTTTAAACTTTTCTTATTTTCAAATGGAGTAACAGATGGTTGGAATCTTTGGGAGAATGGACAAGTATTTTCAAAGAAGAATACGAAATTCCAGGTTGCTTAATGGCTTTTGTCGTGTGAGTAAAATGGTTTTATTTTCATTATAATATCTTCATATTCTTTTAATAATTAATTATGCATTGATTTAAATTATCTTTGGTCTTTTTTTATCAATACATTTGATAGGAGGACTTTCTGAATACATATCAGTGAATCCAAAGCTAGCAAAATATGAGAACCCTGGAAACCCCATAGTGACCATAACCATTAATGAGGTTTCCATTGGGAACACTCTCATAGACCTAGGGGAATCCATCAATGTTATGACTGCTACTACCTTGGATAATTTATAGCTAAAATCTCTTCTTAGACCTACCCCAACCATTTTGGAATTAGTAGATAAGAGCAAGGTTATAACTAAAGGAATTTTGGATGACATCATAGCTACTTTAGCTTCATGGGAGTACATAGTAAAGTTCCTTGTTATCCACTCAAGGTATCCTACCAAAGGCCATCCCATCATTTTGGGAAGACCTTGGTTAGCCACAACCAATGCATTTATTGGCTGTAGAGAGGGAGAAATGACCATCTCAAATGGAATTTCTATCCAGAAGCTCACCATATAACCTCCAGCCCAACCTATCATGGAGCATCTATGGTGGCTTTAATGTCCATACGAGAATGAGGACTGGGAAGAACCCGTATTGCCAAGTGACCATGCATGGGCACTTCAGGAGCACACAACAAAAAATGTGCTAAACCAGCTCATTTCAACTATCACATGTGTTGATTTTCCACAATATTTTCCCCAATTTGAGTACATGTTTGAGAAAGAATTTTAGGAACAATTGGACCCATCCATTTTTTCTTCAACATATTTTATCTTTGAGATAGATCATTCTGCCACATCTTATACTATGCCCTACGAGATTAGTTCAGGGAAAGTTTTACATATAAACTCTGATCTAGATGCAGACCAACAAAAGCAATTAGTAAGTCTCCTTAAAGAACAATTAGGAGAATTGGCCTGCAAATTCACTGACATGAAGGATGTACACCCTGACACATGCATCCATCACAGATATACCTAGGGTGAAGTAACACCTATTAGGAAACCCCATATAAGGATGAACCCAACACTCAAAGATATAGTAAAGGAGGAGATCTAAAAGTTATTAAGTGTCAGATTTATTTATCCCATCTCCGAAAATAAGTGGGTATCCCTGCTTATAGTGGTTCCAAATAAGGTGACTAGGAAATGCATAATTTGTTTTGATTTTCGACAGCTCAACAAATCCACTCTGAATGATTACTTTCCTCTTCCTTTCATTGACCAAGTTCTAGATACCTTGTCTGGAAAGAAGTATTTCTCCTTTTTAGATGGGTACAGCGGGTATAATCAAATTCTCATAGCACCCGATGACCAGGACAAGACCACCTTTACTTGTCCTTGGGGCACCTATGCCTAAAGGGTCTTACCATTTAGATTGTGTAATGCTCCTGCTACATTTCAACAAGCAATACTAGGGATACTTGCTAATCTTATTCATGATTGTGTGGAGGTCGACATGGATGACTTCACAGTTTATGGAAACACTTGCCAGGAAGCCTTAGATAACTTAGAAAAGTCCTTATCAGATGCAAAGAAATAAACCTATCTCTTAGTCATGAAAAATATAAATGTTGTTAACTGAAGGAGTGGTTCTAGGACATCATGTTTCATATGAAGCGATAAAAGTCGATCCTGTAAATATTGAGGTCATCGTTATACTGCCACCCCTCAAGACTTAGAAAGAGGTGAGAATATTTCTTGGACATGACGGATATTACAGATGGTTTATTGAAAATTTTACAAAGATTGTTGCACCTATGTTTGGATTGTTATCAAAGGATGTTAATTTCATTTGGACTGAGCAGTGTCAACATGCCTTTGAAACCCTAAAAGCTAAGATGTATGTGGCACCAATCCTTAGAGGGCCCAATTGGACTCTCCCATTTCACATATCTACTAATTCCTATGACACCACAATATGAGGAGTATTAGGGAAGAAAGAGGATGAGCAGTCCTATGCCATTTTTTTTGTGAGAAAGAACTTGTCTCTTGCCCAGTTAAACTACACATTTACTTAGAAGGAATTCTTGGAAGTAGTTCATGCTATCAATAAGTTTCATCATTACATTATAGGTTAAAAAGTATTTTTACATATAGATCATTCTTCCATTATATTTCTCATGAATAAACCCATAACTAATGGTCGAGTGACTAGGTGGATTCTGCTATTGCAAGAGTTTAACATCACCATTCTTGAACGACCAGGAAAGGATAATTTGGTAGATGATTTTCTTTCATGAATAAAAAATGAGGATGATGATATCCCTGTAGATGATATCCCTGTAGATGATAGTTTCCCAGATGAGCACATTTTTTACCTCTCTGTAAATACCCTGTGGTTTGCAGATATGGAAAACTATCTAGCTACTAGGAAGTTACCGTCTCATTTGTGACCTCATGAAAAGCGTAAAATTATTACACAAAGTGATAATTACTCTTTGTTTGTCCATGTGTTACACCTAAAAATTACCGACTTTGATAGTGTCGCAAGTGTCGTCATTACAAGAGTTGTAAGTGTCACATCTTGTCCGCAAGTGTCACATATTAAATACAAGTGTTGCAAATGTCACGAACAATATACTGCCATCTTTCCCATGTCGTGCCTCTAAAAACATCACAAAGACACTTAAGACACCCCAAAGACTAGATTTGAAGAAGAGAAGTCACTTGATAGGGAATACAAGCCTTTTGCTATTGAAAAAAAAACAAAAAAAATGGATTTGGCAGAGGAGCACTCCCCTACCCACTGTCAGGGAGTGTTGGTGCTCCCTGAGCCTCTTTGGGGGAGTGTTTGAGTGCCCTGTGCACCCTTTTGGGGGAGCGCTACCCTTTTTTTTATCAAATTCTAGGTTTTTTGAGACAAATAAGGGAAGAATCCCTCAATTCCTTAAGGTAGTTGGATTTGAATAGATGGTCAAGGCATGATCTTAGGAGAGATCCTCAACTCAAGGAGAAGAATCCTCAACTCATCCCAAAGATCTCTCAAGTGGTTGGACCTCTCGAAGGTTATATAAGGATACCTTATCATGGTGAAAGGTATGGTGGAGACTAGAGATTGATACCAAACTTATGATCCTATAAGTGGTATTGACAGAAGACAAGGAAGATTTAAAATTATACCTAACTTATGATATCATAAGAAGGTATTAACAATGGAGATTGAGAATTACATCAAACTTATGATCTCATGAGTGAGATGTCATCAAAGAAATCAATTGAGATTATTTGAGAAAAAGGGGTTGGATAAGGAGAACTGGAAGAAGATGTTGCACCTTCATTGAAAGGGTTGTAAGTACTTTTACTTGTTCTCATTAATATAATAAATGCTTGGCCCGTTTCTTTCAAAATTGTGCTTGTTCCATATGAGTTTGTCTACAGTATATGGATATATGTTTGAGATAATATCAGTAGAGTAGGAAGTCTCTTGTACCTTTGTTTGTTTTACAGGACCTATCAGGGAGCTCAGGATCAAAGCTTAGCCAGGCCTTTGTAAGGACAAACATCGCTAATAATGTACATATCTTTCTCCTTCTCTTTCATTCATTAGTTTCATTAGATCTAAAAGGAATTCAATGTCCATGTTAAGAACTTTTCTATCTTGGCCTTAGGATTCTAGAGGCCAAGAGGGAATCCACTTGTCTGCAAGGGAATTCACCTTCAATAGAAATTGGCGACTCCGCTGGGGAAGGAGCTCTGATTTTTGTTTCCATTCCAAGATCTTGTTTTGGCCCTTTTCCCATTGATTTGATCTTCTCCATATTGTCATGTTGATTATTGTATTTGTATGATTGCCTCTTTATGTCATCATGATCACCCTGATTGACTGAATTTCCTCGATTTTTTGAGTTTCTGGGCTTTTTTCTGATTTTTTGGAGCAGAGCGCTCCCCTCCTGTTGATGTCAGAGTGATAGCACTCCCCTTTAGCTTTACACAGAGTGCTGGAATGCTCTGGTTCCCCTTACACTGGAGCGCTACACCATTTTTGTGAGAAATTCTCCATAATTTTCATCTTTTGAAGCTATTTCTTGGTTTTGGCTTTTTCTCAGGGTCCCATACTCTCAGTCCATCTTGATATTGACTTTTATACACCCTTATTTCTGAGAATTCATCCTCTTTTGTTTTGATTTTTTGATATTTTTCTTTACTTTGCAATTTGTTCTTCACGATTTGGAGTAAATCCATAATTATTACATGGAAGCTTACACCAAGGCGTAAGTCCATTAAGCAGGTCACCAACGTAACTGATCCACCCGCTCTACCCCTGCCTCTTTCTATTTTGATCTTGCAACGTTGGATTTCATCACCAACTAGTGGTTTCATTGTGGGAAGATTTTGTTTGATTGTTTTCTACTCAGATTCATAGCGTGTGTTGGTTGTGTTACTTAGTGGACCTTAGTTCGAGTCAGTGTTAATGGAATCAAATCCTAAGAGTACCAATGGAGGAACCTCTTCTCCTGGTGAACCTTATACGTTTCCTTCATTTGGAAACTTTGGTCCTTTGTACATTTCCACACTAAGTCTTCTGGGACTCACCATCGGATTATCGGTTTGGTTATTCCCCACTCTGTTGATCTCGAATCCTCCCAATGTTTTAACTACACCTAATACTTTATATGTCTATACACCACCGACACATCAACCTCATGTCAGCTTTTCTCCTTCTTCACCCATTAAGTTTCCTTCCCTTTCTCCTTCTTCGTCTAGTGAAAGCTTTAAAGCAAGTAGCCAGGTTGATTAGAAGAAGAAGAAACAAAAAGAGAAGAAGAAGAAGAGATTGAAAAAGACCAAGGCCCCAAAAACATCAAATGTTGGATCCAAGCAACCAGTTACTGTTAATAGTACTGGGAGTCTTGATGAGGTCAACAAGATTAAAATGAAGAATCCAAAACCCAAATTCCCTTGTAGCCTTTGTAAGGGTGACCATTTCTAAGGGATTTCCATGGTATTCCCAAAGTCTTAGAAATGTGGTCCTCTGCATCATCAACCTCTGCTAGACATGGTGGTGATGCCCTGTCAACTAGTGACATTCAGGTTGGTAATAAGAAGACAACTATCAAATTCCCTTGTATGCTATGAAAAGGTGATCACTATTCTCACCTTTGTCCTCGTATGGACGAGGCTTCTTCTCTTTTGGAAAAACTTCAACTTCCAAAAGGGTATCGTAAGCTTTCCCCCAACCCATCGTTAGTTGATGGACTGGTCAATCTGGTTCTATCCCCAGTCAGTCTGGTTGATCAGGTGGTCAATCTAGTTTCATCCTAGATTGAACCACAAACCCAAGTAGTTGATCTAGTTCCATCATCAATCATCCCTACTCTTCATCAAAAGAGTGTAACGCAAGTATTCGATCTATTTTCATCCTCGGTCGACCCCACTCCCCCGTTAGAGAGTGACACCAAAGAGGTCTATCCATTTCCACATGTCGACCCCATTATACCCTTGGAGAATGAAACCCAAGTGGTTGATCCAGTTCTGTCATCGGTCGATCCCACTCCTCCTTTGACGAGCTCCAAAATGGTTGATCCAGTGCCTTCCTCGGTCAGTCCCACTCTTCCTTTGAAGAGTGCCTGCATGGTCGATCCTATCCCATCATCAGTAGATCCTACTCTCTCTCTAGAGAGTAAACCTGATACTGCCCACATTTTTCTCATTGATATAGAATCTACCGTGCTGGGGGGCGTTCCTCATTCTCCTACAAAACCCCCTCGAAGCAATGAGGCCATCTTATTTTATTGGGGTGCACTAACTAGACCTCGTCTTCCCTCTCACATTCCTTTCTAGATTACAGTACAGGTTTATGGTTGGGACGTTCCTCAAACACTGATATATGAAGGTGCGTCCATTAGTATTTTGTCCATTGTTGCTTGGCATGCTTTGGGTTGTCCTCAATTTGCATTGGTTACACAAAATCTGTTAACTTTTACCAGAAGAACTAGTCAACCTTTAGGGACCCTTCCTCAGTTTCCCGTAACTTTGGGAGGGAAAAATGTCTTTATTGATGTCATGCAGGGATGATTTTAGGGGCTAAATTTCACTCATGGGATAATTTTCCATGGTTTTTTCAAAAATGAGATTCGTTATTTTAAAAATGATTCACCCAAATTCTATAGGATAAAATTATTTTACCTTAAAAATCGCCCAAATTCTATAAAAACTATATAAAATAATTAGAAATTTGAATATTTTTACAAAAATATCGCCAAACATTTATAGTTGACATATGAAGGATTAGTAAGATT